>DWFO01002191.1:0-14182 GCA_018246595.1 Mimoniades nurscia nurscia | reverse complement strand
GTCATGACGTCATCAGTGACGTTTTCACCGCGACCATAACGATCGTGGACCCCATGTGGAACTGTCAAGAGTGTTTTGGGCGTTGTGAACCCTTAGTGGATTACAGCGTAAATATAGCAGCGTAAGCAAAATATAAAAAAAAACATAATTAAAAGATTTATTATGCAATGGAAAAATTAAAATATTTTGATAAATACTAAAAATTAGGTAAAATTAATCACATTTTTTTTCTTCACATGAGTGGGTGCCATCTACATAATTAGTAGCTACAATTTTTACTAGAAAAAGTAACTAGCAAAACATTGCTGCGTTGGTTCCGGGTGTACACGCCGGGTCGGTTTTTTTATGATATTACGTTTTTTATGATATACGAGTTTGATTTTGAAACAGATTTATAATATTATTAACGTTTATACCCCAATTTATATTTATTTCATGTTGTGAACATCACCACCTCAAGTCGAATTATATGATTACCAACGAAAAAGTTTGTGTATGATCTCTATGCGCACGCACACGCAAGAAGTGAAACTCCTTTAGATAATTTATAATTTTAATTAGGGTTAATATTTAAAATAGGTTAGACTTAAACAGGTTTAAGCAAGATCGTAGTGAATAATGTCGATAAAAAAGGCTTTTCTAATAAAATGTCTTATGAATATTTCAGCTGTTAATCTAGGCAAGCATGTGCAGAGCAAAAGCGATAAGAATTAAAACACGCGATATTGCGTCGTTTCGTTCGTTTCACTCGTACGTAAGCAAGATAGGTAGGTACACGACTTACACGACTGCACGTCATAGGTTATGAGTGAAGTGAGTAGGACGGGATGGCGCGGGAATCGTTGTGGCTTGTGGACGAATACTGTAAAGCTGATTAATAAATAGGTCTTAATAGGTTCTCGAGAGGACGTTCTTAACGTTTCACATTATTTTAGAATTAAATGATTGTCTTTATTCGAGCTTTATGTTACCTGCGTCCTGTGAAAGACGGCAGCGCTGTCGTCAAGGCGAAGGAGTTGTCTTTCATTGAATATTAATACTACCCACGTTAAAAGTCGGGCACTGGTATGATAGTTCTGTATAAAATAAGTACCTATCACATGATGCGGGGTTCTTTACGTCCATATTGTTGAATCTATCGTTACATAATGTGTTTCCTCCTCCTTGAAAAGAGATAAATTTTATTCGAACTTTTATGTCCGGTAAATTTGTAAATTAATTTAACAGATATTGTAGATGTATTTAATGTCTTCACTTCATTGTATAATGTTGTTATTGTAGTTGGAAATCATCTGTTAGCTGATCGCGGTAAGGCGCAGCCTGCCTGGGTTCGGCTGTATGCATTGGCTGACGACGGGCAGCAGTGTGTAGGGTGCTAGAAGCGGTAGGCTGCGATCCCCAACGCGCATGCACAACGTGGGTGGGCATCATCGGCAAAAACCCCCCGGGAGACCTATGTCCAGCAATGAACTTATTATAGGTAACATATCGATAATGGTGATCATTTGACATACACAAAGATTCGGGAACACTGCTTATTTAAATTAAAAGATTTTTAGAGATTTTAAGAGAAGCCACCATTAAATAAATGTAAGCAAAGCAAATTCGTCACGGTATGTGAATATCATAGATTCCGTAATGAACTTCGAAACAGATATAATTTAGGAGGTTTTCTGGCTCGAGGAGGTTTTATTGTCACAAACTGCAACATGTTTTTATATACAGTGTTTATGTAGGCGAATGGGGCTACTTCTTATGTTTTCTCCGTTTATTATAGATTAGGAGTACGGAAGAGTAGGCTTCCCAACTGGCATTACGATTTGTCTTCTTTGCTCCTTGTTAATGACGAAATATACGAAACTTAGCACAATAATTAACCGCGCAGTTAGTCCAACACAAAGCGGATGTATATAAAATACATAAGCATGTTCATAATTTTATACATATTTACAGTCGTGACTCAAAGAAGGTGAAATGTTTGTGGGTTTTATATTAAAATAATTAACGTCATTATATCATTAGGCCCTTTTATATGAAGAATTTCATGAACATACGAACTAGGAAAATAATACGCATGATAAGATAAAACAATGTAGTCACTTGTTGGGGCCTACGATAACGCTGTCGATGCAAGTCTATGTAATATAGTCTTGTCAATAAGACAATAATGCTCTCTTGTGTTTGTTAGATTTTCCTTGGTATTTATTAATTTTTAACGTACAGTGGCGATATTCTGTCACACTGATATTATCGACATGTTATAAAGTGTTCAGTGCGTTCAAACTTTCTTAAATATAATTGAAAATGGAAATAATGGGTACATAAGGAAAACTAAATGGAAATAGATGGCCGAGCACAGAGCGCGACATGGCGCTGGAGTTTGCTAGTCTCCGTTGTGTACTTAAACGTATGTATTACCTTACGTACCTACGTACATTTACTTGATCGCTCCATTGTGTAACACTATTTTGTTCATACTTTAGTATTTTGTTTATAGTAGATATTCATATTTATACGGACTTTTCCGGTATCGGGTTTTAATTAAATGGCATTAAAAGTAAAATCACGAACCTACATCAACTGTATTCTCTAGATAGTTCGGTATCCGATGGAACACTATTGTTCATATCGGGCAGAGTTATATGGTTTTAAACATTGAATGTAATGATTGAATCAATTAATATTGTCATACTGTCCCCCCACGTCCTTCATGGTGTCGGCAGAGAGCAATGAGGGTCAATTAAACATATTTAACAGTAATTATCTGTAGAAAAATAGAACATAGGTAGGTACTATATTATGTATTTTTCCTTTATCTTGATGGCTGAAATTTTGAGTAAGATCTTTCGTAATAACGCCTTTTTATGTACAAGAATGTGAGTAACTATCGTTGCAGTATACTTATATTAAAAAAATTTTTGTTCTAAAACCTAATTAATTGAGGAACTATTTAGATTTGACTTTATTAGGTGTACTCGTAGTAATTGTTTTATTGCGATGGGTACGGGGCAATGCAAAATCATTGTTTTTGAACGGGCCTTATAAACGCTCTGTGTTGCGTTAACGTACATATATGCAATGTTATTTTAAAACTTCTCAAAATGGTTGGACACTAATATATAAATATTAATTCTCTTATCAGCCCATTTAAGTGTGCTATCAGACACGTGCATACTTCCACAAGTGCCAAATCTGATAGGGTAGCTTAAAAACGTATATTAGTCAATAATTATTGAAAACTGTCAGCAGCGTAGGTTTCCTTGGGACTTCGAAGCGCTGACCAATGAAGTAGCAAGAGGAATTCTCAACCACTGGAGACGATTTGTTACTCGTAATTAATATGTTATTACGTACCCGAGTAATTTAAATTTAGATTGAGAAATGTATATTATTAAACGTAGACAAAATATATTAATAAAGAATCTCATAGGATAAGTAAACAAAATAATATGAAGAAATAAATGTCATTTTTATGAGTGTTAACAGTGTAAGTAGTCCCGTATGGTCCGTCAATGTGTAAACCGTATCTAATTAATGTATAAATATGTTTATTACAGATCTGCTTACCAAACCTGGTGTTATCTTATGGCGCATTTTGGGTACATCTATCGAATCTCGAAGTACCTTTTTGGCTCGGTTTATCGACTCCGTCTATCTTTATTCTCACATACAGTATAACGCGTAAGAATATTAGAATTATTTTTAGATCCTTTGATTTTGTTATAATGTCATCGTATTTCTTGCTTTCTGCATTTTGAAAATACGTTTATGTTGTGCATATATTTATATATTTTACTACGAATATTTCTTGCACAAATAATGATTTTATAGCAGTAATACTAATAAAATTTTTGAAATCTACTTATTGTAGAATGCTGGTTTCGGGAGGCAGCAGATTCATGGGGAGGTTCCATCGGTTATCGAGTGATGGCAAGTCTTGGGCTGACGGTGGTGGTGGTTGGTCTGTTGGTATCTGCGTTTATACCACACCATTTGCAACCTTTCATTTACGCTGTTTTCGGAGGTATTAACATGACGTGTATACTAATAACTTTTTTAGTGTTATGTTTCATGTTTTCTATCTTAATTTCTTATTTTTTTCAGGGTTGGGTTCATCACTCATATCAGCCCAGGTTGATGCGGTTATATTTGAAACATATGATTCGCGATTAGGAATTATCAAAGGGATCTGCTTTACCAGCCAAGCGGTTGGTTTGTCGCTGTCTCCGCATTTAATATGTATTTTGATAGAATACTACGGATTTTCATATGCCCATATCTTGTTAGCCGGAATATTTTTACAAGCTGCACCTAGTATTTTGTTGTTAAAAGTAGACGAAAATCATAGACGCCCAGTTTGTTTTTCTAGATATAAAGATTTCTCTGAGACTTTCATGGCCTTTGGAAATGATGCAATGGAGAATTATTATTCTATTGAATTGCAACTTCACGACATGGGTGGAAAATGTTGGAAAAGTCCATCCGACGATAATTTGCAGCGAGAAGAAGGGTTAGGTGATAATACAGGAACTATAACACCACCGCCTAGTCCAGAAGAAAAGAGGAAAAATATATTCGGTGTGGATATTTTACCAGAAATACCAGAAGAGAGTGAGGAAAGTGATATAGAGGAGCAAAACTTGGATGAAAACAATGTAAATAAAAATAAAATGCGATTAGATGTTGCCATTAAAAGATTAAGTATTTTAGGTGACAATTTTGATGAGTACATCTCTAAACAAATCAGAAAAGATTCCCGGGGCGAAACCGAAATAAACCACTATCGAGAAGTGGAGGTAGTTTACGACCACATAGTGCCTCAAACAGATATACAAACCGAAAAATTAATGGAATCTTTTAGTTTTCGTTGTCGTACGGCTTACGTTAATATCAAACGAAAGTTATTTATACCATCGTACAGAATTTACAGAATACGACGAAGATTGACATATTTAATGTACAGAATAAACGATACTTTTATTAAACCCCTGACGAGATCACTTTCGACTTGGAAGTTTTATCCCGCACTGATGCTCAACTTTTCGAAACAATGCTTATCTGCAGTATTTTTATTATTAATTCCCTTGATAACTTTTCAAGTGCGACCAAAAATTTCATTATTTGAAACGAATTTCCTCCTCTCATTACTTGGTTTTACATGGATATGTTTCTTACTGAGCACGCCGTGGTTGGCCCAAACTCCGAAGAGAAATTTCAAGTACGTAGTGGTTGTTGGGCTCTTCATATCAACAGCGGCTTGTTTTGGTTGGTTAAAATTCTTTCAATTTTTAGATGTTGTTAGACTATTATTTATTTAGATACATAATTTAGTAAATAATTTGTTTCAGTATTGGGAGAAGCCAATAGTCATGACTTACTTTCTGTTGGTTGCGTTGTGGCTGGACTGGGTTACGGAGCAGTTTCCTCATGTTGTGAAACTGCTGTTCAAGACTTCGTTGGCGCCCGGAAGTGGCCGAAGATACAGAGCACACTCGAAATTCTCTCTGCGATCTTATTGGTTGTATTTGTTATTGGATTATCTTTTGTTGCACCACAAAAGGATGATCTTCAGTTTGTAATGTTGATTTTGGGAGTTACCATTTCTGCTGTAGCTTTTGTGTGGCTAATCATTGCCGCGGTATCCATTTACACAAATAAAATGAGAGCTTTAAGATTTGGCACTAATTGGTTGCTATAGGCGTTTACAAGAGTTGATTCTTGTCTACATCGCTGTAACCATTGTTGTCAATAAGGAATACGATTTAATGTTGTAATCGGATTTGAAAAATAGGCAGACATAAAACATGTAATTTAAACATAAAACATTTAATGTAACACTTATGCTCGCACACAAATATATCCCGTTTAAAAAAGTGATTAGCGCTGCTCTAAGCGCTGCTTACGTGAACTACAGATAATATTCTTGACATATTTATGTCACTATTAAGTGCCTGCTGCAAATTATGTACTACATTTAACGCAATTTTATATATTTTATAACAAGGTATTTAACGCAATAGACATTATCACATAGACTTCTTTTGATGACTTAATTATCGTCTTCACATCTACTTTGTGACATCAGTCAACATGTACATGTAACCCTGAGACACAATGCTATGTGGTACCTACGTTAGTTATATTAGTGATTGGAGGACTATATTACAATTCTGGACACATATCGCACAGGACAGTAGAGTTTCAACACTAGTCATCGTTCAAATCATCGTGACTAGTTAAATGGTGAGAAACGCAATGAGGCTAGAATCCGTTTTAGTTTCATTTTAAATACAAGGAATGTATTATAAATAGGTATATAGGTACTTTTGACTGTTCGCGAAAACTATTACTTTCTATGGCTATGGACGTCATTTAGTATCTTTGTTTTGCTCATTTATTTGCTAGGTTTACGTCGAAAACGTGTCATTATAGTATCATAATAAGTTTTGAATAGGCTTTTCTGCAGTTAACAATCCAATGATTTCTTATCTTGTGTACCCATATTAAACATTGACTCATGGGCGGAAACTGGGGAAATAGAAATGTACATACATGAAGAAATCGACAAACTGTTCATTACAATAGTGCTTTAGAGTAAATCTGTTTTTTCTGTTATTATCTGTAATTACACTTATAAATTATTTTTTAAATAAAAAAAACACTGTATAATTATTGTGAGTCTATGATATTCATTTCAATCAATACAGTTAAAGTCATTGAAAAGTTTTCAATCATAGTCCTTATCAATATCCTTAATCTTGGAGATTATTGATTATGTATTGTATTGATGATTTAGGTTTACAGAACGTTACGTTGCAACGGCTTAGGTTTAAGGCTAATACTTACTAGAAGTATGAGTTGTAATTCATTCGTTGACAGAATTTAAATTTTTTTTCTGTAAAATTTTATAATGTATTACAATCGTAAGGTTGTAGAATATACGTAAGTACAGTTGTCACGTAGGTAAGCAAACTAGTAAAAGCCTTAGTTGTTTGAGACAGATACGCATGTAGGTAAAGATTTCTGAAAAACAAGTGAGCCCGGAGGAAATATACTGTCAGCTTTATTTGTTTAACGTCGTTCTAATCTACACTGTGGCAAAGTGTAATGTAAATGAGATGCCACTATGCTAACAGATGCCTCATGTGCCCGTTTAAATCATATCAAAAACAGACGAAGGTACTATTCTTGATAAGACTGTATGATAGAACTGACGTATCAAGTAGTTAAGTGAATGTGACCCTTAGAAAAGACAAGAAAACAAGCTGAAATGTTGCAATGGCTTCTAGGAAGAAAAAAACATGCCATTTATTACCATATATTGTGGTAAGTCAGATGTACAATTTATCCTACATTTTTTTGTTATTTGTATTATTTAACTTTTAATTTATTTTATGCCTACTATGTGATTGACTATAGCGATATGTGTTAAAATGCTTTTAAAATTATGGATGACACTTTTACGGAAAATTATATTAATATAAATACATAAGCAAACAAGAATTAATGCCAAAAAAAATTAATGGGACGAAAATGAAGGTACAAAAGTGCTATTTAAATTAATTGACTGGCCTGCTAGGTTCAGTAGTTAGTGAGCCGGGACAATAACAAATGAACCGGAACTTTTTGATTTGATTCTTATTCGAAACGAAAATTTGTTTGATGAGCATAAGTGATAGTTCTGTGTATGGGTGTGTCATATTATAAGTCTGTATCGTACTATATACCGGACTTTGCCTAGCATAGGATTAGATGCCAGTATGTAAAAGTGTGCCAAGAATATAATAAAAATAAAAACAGTTTTAAAATCATGACGTAGCCCTGGGATATGTGAATGAGTACACTGTTGACATAGAGATAAGAGTAAGTGCAGGAAATAGTATGAATGGAACATTGGGTATGCTAATAAGTTTCGAAAACTTGAGTGAGCAAATACAACTCCGTACTTATTCCTCAATCGTGCACGGAAGCGAGAGTTGGACATGTAAGAAGAGCATGAAGTAGAATAAACGCGGTGGAGATGCGGTCATATTATCGGATAGGGCGGCTTGAATATTGCTTGGATAAGATTTCAGTAAGAATAGGGTCACTTGGCACCTGGTGTTATGTACCTATCCCGAAATGAACCTTACGTGAGATATAATTACTAAAATAAATCTTATTTTATTTCTGCGTAGACAGAATACAATACACACTGAGCAGACCCATAGCTAATATTAAGATTACCGTATTTTTTTTACAGATGCTTATTTATTTTCAAACGACTACAGCGGTTAATATCGATTGCGATGGCAAGGCTTTCCATTGTCTTAATTCAACGCATTTTATGATATGTGTAGATTTTGGAGCTGGAATATCGAAAACTGTTGATGAATTTGTCATCCAATGTCCGTCAACAACAGTATGTCAAAGAAACAACCGTTTTGAATGCGAATATCAATTGCCGACCACCTCAGAGTCTACAATTGGACTAGGTGACGAAACGAATATAGTCGAAATAAATGAACAATTCACTACGATTTCTCCTTTCCGAGAAACAAATGAGATGAGATTATTATTAAGTAAATATTTAAATACAGTAAGTGAAACACCACAAGCAGATATTGTAACAGATAAACAAACCCAAAACCCAGGAACGACTCTAGAAATAAAAGATACTTCTTCTAATAACATGACATTAACAACATCGACGTATTTAAGTAATTTAACTACTAAGCCCGAAACATATGTAGAAAAGAAATTGCTAAGACCTCCATTCATTACTTATCAAAACCCTACTGATGTAGGTACTTTATTAAAATCACCGAAAGATAAAGAGTTATTTCAAGAAAATACCACGTTACCATTTTCTGAAAAACGAAAAAAAATAAACTCAAAAACTTTACACAGTCTGGAAATTATCAATGGAGTAGATAAATTGAATGAAACCTACAATTTTGTGAAATTATTAAATACTGTATTATATGATAAGAAAACAGTATCGGACAGTTCAGCTTTTAGTACCATAGACTCTCAAAATGCTTCAAATTCAAGTAACATTGATATTGCCAGTACCAAATTATTAAAGTCATTTAATCAATTAACCCCTTCAATAACAACGGATACACTGAATAGAGAAAATATATTTGAGGATTCAACCGCTAAAACTATGAAAACTACAAGTAATGATGTTAATAACACTGAGAATTTTTTAATGCCTCAGATCGCTCCTACAAAAACAACTTTAACAGAATATGTTTATTCAACAATAAAAGGAGATTTGGAATTTGAAGACATTGTTTCAA
Organism: Mimoniades nurscia nurscia; assembly: GCA_018246595.1. Classification (NCBI taxonomy): domain Eukaryota; kingdom Metazoa; phylum Arthropoda; class Insecta; order Lepidoptera; family Hesperiidae; genus Mimoniades; species Mimoniades nurscia. The sequence continues at coordinate 4,898 of DWFO01002191.1, read as the reverse complement.
AAGTTGAAACAACCACTATGGCAGATGTGTATGTTTCAGAGATGGAAAAACAAAATTTTGTAACGGAAAGGGCTATTGTATCAATAAACACTACAGAAAGTGTTACAACACCATCATATGGTGAAAATATATTAAATATGACGCTTTCAGGAGCGAATCCTTCCAGTAATGATATTACCACGTTAAGTAGTTATAATTGGATATTTGGTTATACTTCAACCACTTCAAAATCGAATATCAAATCTACAAGAGATGATACAAGCAAAGTGAGAGCAACAGAAGGTGTCGGTAAACTAGGTGTTACGTCTACAAGTCCTTACTTAATCACCACGGCGAATCTAACGAAAGGAGAAATACTGGATAAATTAGAGATACAGAGTTCTACTTTGATGGAAGATGTAATGTTTTTTACGCAAGATCAAATAACCGTCGAAAAGAACTCAGCAATAGATAATTTTGCTAACATACCAAAACATAATACAAAAGTTGAACTATTACAACAGACTACAAGATCGTCAAATATCCTTATGAATTTGAAAAATAATGACTATAATGCAACAGAACTTATTGTTGAACCAGAAGTTACTTCTTCAAGTCCTTATTTAATCACTAAGGCGGACCTCATGATACAGGAAATAACAGAAAAATCAGAGGCACAGAATACTACTCTGATCCACGATATATTGAGTTTTACGCAGGATCAAGTAACTGTCGAGAAGAACTTAGCAATAGAGAGTTTTGTTAATGTACCAAAAAAAAATTCAACATTCGAATTATTACAACAGACTACAAGATCATCAAATAATCTTCAGAATTTGGAAGATATTAACTATAATATGTTTAAGAATGTTGTTAATGTGCCCACTCTTGATCAGGATAAAGAATGGTTGCTGTCAGGTAAAAATATTAACGTGACATCGACTGGTTCCAAATTAATGACGACAATTTTCCCAACAACCGATAATTTAAAATTGGATATTACGAATATACCTGAAGAAACCAGAACTTTCGAGAATGTTGATAAATCAACTATTGATAAATCTAATATGAATATATACTCGTATATTACAAGAGCCTCTGTTGCTGCACCTTATACAACTGAATCAGAGCAAATACCTAATGTGCTAACAATACATCAAAATTCTACATTTATGGGTGCAATGAACTCCCTACTGGAGAGTAAAATATCTAATAACATAATGAGAGCTCAAGATAAAATACCGACGGAAATGTCCACCAATGAAATGTTTTTTTTTATTGAAGCAAATTCTTCAACAACATTATCATCAGAACCTACTGTATCGACTGTAAATCCTAATATTGGCTATACAAATAGCAGGGACAATGAAAAGCTTGAAATATTAAAAACTGACGTAATTATAAATGACCATTATAAAACTGCAGATGTACTTAGGGTAAAAGATATTGACCTCATAACTCTACCAGCACCGACAGCAATATTTACTGGTAAAAGTTTCGGAATTTCACCGAATATATATACTAATATAACCGAGAACATTACCTCAACTAGTGACAATAGAAGAAATGATGTTGTCTTATCTTATAGTTTAACTCCTGTGCCGAAAAATAGTGAGAGTTTAGATATTTTGTCGGATATAGCTACTGATAGAGTTATTCCTAATATACCGAAACTAAAACAAAATGAATTGAATATTGAAACAATTTCTGAAAATGCAACAAGAGATACCGTTCACTTCAATAGGATACTTAATGATAATGTTACAATGAATGTGTATAATGATCAAAACACCACCACAGAATCTGTTAAGAAATCAGTAGTAGATTCAAATACATACTTACCTAAGAATTCGATACAACTTAACGTAAATTTTCATAGTCCTTCTAATGTTGTAAGGCTACTGAATATACTGTCTTACAACCAATCGTTCAATAATACTAGTGACAAAATATTGAGGAATAATTTCACCTCAGGAAATATTAGTTTTGAAGAGGATAACGATTTATATACCAAACACTACCAACCGGAATTATCAACGCACCATAATGAGTTAAAAATAAGTATAGATAATAAAAAGCTAGAAAATATCGAAACGTCCACTAATAAAATCAATGATGTTACCTTAAATTATTTAAAATATTATTTACCATTAACAACTGCTCATAAAAGACTCCAGGAAATACACACCACTGATGTACCTATTGACGTCAATAATATAAACATTTTAAGAGGATCGGACATATTCAAATACAAACCATCATCAACAAGTAGTAAACTAGATGATGTGTTCATAAAAAATAATGTGTTAGAGAAACCTCTAACACTTAGTGGTACAGTACAACCATTGGCAGGTAGAGATAATATAAAAAATAATATACCTGAAGACCTGTATTCGACGGGCACAATAAAAGTTACCCAAATTTATGATGTGCAACCAAATTTTGTGAGTGACGAGCCTCCAAAAAGAAATACAGACATTCATGAGAATCTAACTTATAGTAATTATGAAACCTCCATAACTAGTACAGTAGCTGAAACTGAGAGCTTTGTAGATGTCTTAAGTTCCAAAATACACGTAAAACCTACTAGACTAAGTGATATAGGATCAACATATGCTACAAAAACAAGTATAACAAAAAATATTGATAAGAACCTCGATATCAGCGAAATGCCTTATTCGTCATCAGTTAACCTAAAGAATAATATGTTCAATGAAAAAGTGAAATACAAGGAATTAGAAGTTAATAATACTCAAATTGATTATTTGTTAAAAGAATTAAATCAAAATGTACCGAACGCACCAACTAAAAATAATTCAGTAAACGGTGATGTTATTACTGATAAAAACAGCTGGCCTAATACATACGTGGATAAAATTACATCAACTTCGATCACTGATAAAACATTATCAATTCAAATGTCAAATTCAAATAAACAAATATCTAACAGCTTTCCAGTCACTGACATACCTATTAGCATGACAGTAAACGGAAGTCAAAATATTTTAATTCCCAAACTAGAAAATACTAGTATTGAGAAAGACTCAAATGGAAAAAATACGGACTTTAAATACAAAGCGCTTAATAACGACAATAAAATTGAACGCATTTCAAATCAAATTACAATACTAGAAAATTATAATACTACTCCAATCAGCGTAGGCGTTAGAGAAGAAAATTTTGCGACAATTTCTACAGTTACTGGTACTACCACTAACGCATCTGTTATTAAGCAAGATAGCTTTGAATCAACCACACCAAAGATAAAAGAAAATATTCAGGTCGCTCCTATTTACCCAGATGTAACGACCATAGATCCACAAACAATAATAGGAGGTACAGGAAATAGAAATGCTAAAAATAGGAATTATTTGATAGGCACATCGCCAGGTTTTAATTCGACATTGAATTGGAACAATGAATCCAAAATACATATAATCAGCAAATCAAATTATTCCCATAATGGTTCTGCCACATTATTTGCAAAAAATCAAGAGTCAAAATTACACATGGACGATGTTAAAATAAATTATACGATTTACAATTTGTCAAACAATGAAACTAGAATACCAATTATTCGAGAATCAGTAAAACAAGAACCGTCTCGTATACAAGGTTCAGTACTGTTACAACATTTTAAATATATTAATCCATTTCCTATTAAATCTTCTGATACAGTAGCAGACTTGGAACAAAGAAACATGCAAGTACGTAATACCGGTGCTTTACCGTCTCGAAATATTACAGATAACAGTGAAAATATATTTGTTATGAATGCGGAAGATGTGTTGTCTAATCGTAATAAAAGCAAAGAACAATTATCAGAACAAGTTACCGCTATTGAATTACCATATACTGTTACAGGAGATTTAATGGGTAAGTCACCAAGAGACAAAAAAGAGGCTAAACGTTATGTGAATAATACTCAATTCACCTGCAATAGCAAATTTCGAGCTAGGTATGCTGACAAAAACGATTGCAAGAAGTTTTATATCTGTATCGGTAAATATCAACCGATACTTGGGGAATGTCCCGTTAATACAGTTTTTAGCGAAATAAAAAAGCAGTGTACAAAGAATTTGTCGCATTGCATAATAAATAATCAATTTCGTTGCATTCAAGAAGGGAGGTTCAGTGATGTATTAAAAAATGATATGTATTACATTTGTGTTAAAAGTAAGAATGCTTACATAAGATTTCAATTTCAATGTCAGAGTGGATACTATTTAAATAAAACGACTATTAGATGTGTCAGTGATAGACAAATTCAATCCCAAATGTCTTCAATATCTATCGATAATGAGTCTGGTAAAGCAAGTGATCTGAGTACAGTGGAACGAAAATCGAAAGAATCGAAGCAGGCTGAATTGAGGGAAACAAATATGTGTAAGCATGAGGGCAAGTTTTGGGATCCAGATGATTGTAGAAGATACTACATATGCTCCAAAAACTCCAAGTCTACATTCAGACGTATAACTAAGAAGTGCGATTCGGATGAAGTGTTTCATCGAGAAAAGAAAAAGTGTGTGAAGGATGACAGTTACGAATGCACGTAAATATTATAAAAAACGTCGACGTGCATAATGTTAGGTGGTTGTAGATTAATAATATGAAATCTAATTTATTTTATTTAATAAATACTGCTGTTAATAATTATATTTTTTCTTGTTACAAAACATTGTTACTTTACTTCAAATATAATTTACTTTCACTAGGTGGTTACCTCGCTTGAAATACAATTCAATTAATAGGCATGATGACAGTATCCAAGAATCTCCAAAACATGATTTCATCTTATGTAATAAGATTTATAAAACATATAAAACCTAGTTATTTTTAGATTATGAACACGATAATACACTCGAGAGCAAAAAAATCGCACACTACCTCAATTTTCGTTTCAAAGTACTTTTTTTTTA
>DWFO01002190.1:0-14182 GCA_018246595.1 Mimoniades nurscia nurscia | reverse complement strand
AGGTCATTAATTGATCAATTTGTACGCCAAGGTATTTGACGGATTTAACAATTGTTAGCCTTTTACATGAGCACGACCTTGCAACGTACCTACATCGATGTGCAGCCATGGCAAAACTTTAAGATGATAAGGAGGCAATACTAGCTGAGGTGCAGTGGTTAGTGAACCTGACTGTGAGGCCGGGGGTCGTGAGTTCCATTCTCACTCATAATAAATATTTTTGTGATGAGCACAAGTACATGTATATTTGTTCTATAGTACACTCTCACCTTTTACCAGTTACCTTTACGTACTAACGCGCTCTATTGAGATACGTCGCGCACATATCCAGACTCTGACCCACTAGAAAGCTTAAGTTAGAAACAAATATATATAACTACGCGATATAGTCATTGATTGTCATTGTCTGTACATATCCAGTATTATATTGTAATATAACGCGGCGGCCATAGACTAAATATACATATACTCACACACTTACCCATGATTGATCACACAGGACCAACAAAGGTTTACCACTTTGTTATTTCCATGGAACTTTTCTTTCCTGCAAATCGTTAGCTGCGTGTGTCGGCCAAACAGTAGGGTCGATCTACACTAGCGTGCTAGATTTCGCGACTTATTTATAGTAATATTTTTTTGCTCTTTACTTTTGATTACAACAGTGAAGAGGGGATATTAAGTATTACATGTAGTAGTGAATTCTGTAATCACAACACACTGCAATAAGTCAACGTTGAAAGTGGAGTGAAGGCTGATTGTTCAAATACTAAGCACGCTTAGGGTTACATATTAAATTACATTCTGTTCGCGCGGTGCATATAGAGAACTTGACCTGTATAATACATACAATATAATAAGGCCGGCCTTAGGATAAATGGTATTTGTATAGGATCGTAGTGAAACTGGAGTGAAAATATTAAATTAACACTAAAACTATATATACGATATCTGTAACGTGAAGTCGTTTCCACCAAGGGCAATGTGTATTAACTTTGCCATATGTATAATCCTATTGCTTTGAAGAAGGTTAGAATTTTACTAACGGCGGTGCCTTTGCTTTTAGCCCGGTGCGGCTTGTACTTGTTAAGTTGATAGCTGTGTTTCAACATAATTGCGTCATAGCGACATAGCTGATGTTTTACTAGTTACGTATAAAAGTAAACATTAATATATAATACATATTTTAAAATCGAGAAAACCTATGTTATTTGTAACTAGGTCATGGCCAGTAATCATATAAAATGTTGGACACGCTACGCCAAATAGAGCAGCTGGAGTGTTATTGGGATATCCTCGTAATTAGAGTAATTAAAGAATATATCGATCGTAATTAAAAAATATATTGATCAAATATACACATGTAATTAAAATATATTTTGGAAAATGTATCCATCATGTATACGCGATCTCAAAGTTATGATCAGAACCAGCCCTATAGTGAAAAGCGACCCTTAATGCTTCTTGGAAATATGTTATCGATGTAAACGTCATTTGCGGTGAAAGTTTCAACTCTGTTAATGGTAATGTTGGCAAATAGCTTCAGATAGCGAAATTGTATACTGCACGCTAATGTTAAGTGACGTCAAGATACGTAGCTTGTAGGTATATTAGTAAACCCGTATGATGGAACTTTGTAACTATCCTAAAAGCTTGCGATAAGTTTTAACGACCGATGTTGTTAACTGCTGGGATTGGTAAAATTGCTTAACTCATCCAGGACTCAACCCATCACGGAGACACCAGCACGCGAATACGCCGCTCAGTTTTGCGAATAGAAAATACCTAGACTACTGTTACCGATAGGTAACAATTATTCTTGTTATGTCGATTGTGTCTTGTAATATTATAATTTTTCTAGTGATTACCTACTAAAATACCGTTCGCATCCAGTAATATAGCTCAGTTGTACAGGTTTAGGTATAAATGTTTCGGCTACCAGGAATATGTCTGTCAAAATATACACAAATCTATTTCCATCCCGAACTCGCGCCAAAATGGTCGAGCATTTTCCCTCGAAGGTTCAATATTTAATAACTATTCGCTAACCCCAATCTGATTCATCTCGAACAATATCTCACCCTTTCCTTTCGGGGAAATATGTATTTTATGCCCCGGATGGGGCAAGCATCTGCGTCACGGTTTATCTCCACCCCGAAAAAAATCCAGCGGAAATTACATTTCGCACTCTGAATTATTCATTGCTCATTAAAAAAATTATTGTTCGCCAGACATGACTGCTATCTTTATTACCAAGTTCTGTAAACAACAGTGGATTACACAAGTTTATTACAGCTACAGCTATAGAATAATATTAAGATGTTATTTATGTCAAGGTTACGGTCACGGTCATGATCATATTTTTTTTAAATCATATCAAATATATACCTTATACCTATTATGGTATAAGGTATTTTTTTTAAGATGTATAAGAACGAGAATGGTTACAACATCACCTGATAGTAAACGAGATGTACTCAAGGAAGTAAATACATATACATAGGTCCACCAACGTGTAATTGGACACAAGTATATGGATATATACTTGGATGTATATGGATACATTTGAAATATGGCGAAATGGTATGCTTTTGTTTTTAAGGAATTGAAAGTGATTTTGTTTGCGTTGGCGCAGTCAGCGACGAAATGAAGAATCTGATCACTTGTCGCTGCGGCTAGTTATGTACTCATTCACCCGCTATGGTATGTCAAACTCACATCATGATCATATATGTATATATTATGTATAAATATTTTCATTTTCAGAGTAAACAAATATACATTATTTCCTTCGCCTTTCCCGTAAACGTTCAAGGCTGGGTATTTATTGGCAACGTTCCTTATATCGTAAATGTATTTACATTATATATATAGGCGACAAATATATAGGCGGCAATGACCTCGTGTATCATCTCATGTATGAATTGTTTGCATTTAAGCTATCACACAATAATGACTGCCTCGTTGGTCGTGATGATTGCAGACGCGACTGCCGATCGGAAAATCCTAGATTCAACTCCCGGGTCGCGTACTATGGGACTACTCTAACTAGAATTTCAAATTGAAATTCCTAGTAGTGGCGTGGAGTCTGGATTTATTCCTTCGCCACGGTAATATGCTCACAACCTATTCCATGTTGGGTCGTACACGTAACTGGTGAAACGTGGGAGTATGCTAAACTCCTCTGCTTATCTCTTCGGGGAATACATGCGTGATAATAAGTTTGTTACATAATAGTAATGTCAACCATACAATAACAGCTTATTTATATAGCTATAAGTTAATTACTATCAATTACATCTGTAATCTTCTGTATCGATATACTAAGCATAGTTAATAGCCTTGTATTATTTCCTCGACTGAATACAAAACATTAGTTATTTTCGACCGAAAATAAAGTTTCCACATTGATACCGAACAGGTAATTGAATAATGGTTATTATTATCATAACATTCTGTATTATTATAACCAGTGCTCTGCGATCCTCAACCTGGGAATTATGAGAATACATGTGGGATTTATGGGAATAACCTCTCAGGGGAGGCCTATGTCCTGCAGTGGACTGCAATGCAGATATACCCCTCAGGAATATCGCATAAAATAAAGTACCTGACACTACGAGAATTAACACTTTATCTTCACGAATGCTATTGTAATTGCATAACTAGGTAATTAATATAAGAACTACGGCACATTGTGTGTGATTATTAATTAAATTAATATCACAGTCGTAACATGGACGTAATGAAGAAAGCTGAAGAAACAAATAGTACGAGACAAAAATCCGCTGCACTCATAAAAGTTATAACGAATTATGCCCACAAATCCCACAGAAGCCAGACGCGCTCGTACATCACTCGTTTCCAGTTTCTGAGCAAAAAGAATTAAAACGGGGTCATTACGTTACGGAAGGCGCTTCCTAATCCCTTTCCGCATTAGTGCCTTAATGATGGCCATGTTATAGGTAAAGGTGTTTTTACAGCTCACGACTTAATGCCCTTCCCCTTAACGCCACACGATACGGACACGACACATCAAATATACCGAAATGCGATTCATATTAATATTTTCGTAAGTCAAGAGTCAAATTTGGATTGTTTTTTATTTGTTAAATTTAGTTTACAACTCATTATATCTACATTTGTTCTGTAAGTTATCATGTAAATTCAATATAATACATGTGGTTTTCAAATGATATTTGGATGGGTTGTAGAAAATACAGATACGATTGACCCGGGACATTTCACTGTTAAACATATCATATCTCTACCGCGAAGCAATTGTTTGCCAATTAAATTATGTCAATTAAATTATTTTAATCATCCAAAATACTTAGCGAGTTATGCTTCGGAAACGCTCATTAGTTATTCGGTCAATGTGAACACAAAAGCGAATAATGGTAACAGTAACTGTCCAATGCATCTGCCGGAGGTCGCTAACAAATTACGACGTTTGGGAATGTTGTTGACTTTAATGATGCCCTCTAAATTCATATATATCTGGCAAAATTAGCATATTTTTTAACATACCGAAACTTTGGTTTGTTAATATTTTGTAACTGTCACACTTGTTTCAAAGAAGTTAAAAGTTAAGTAAGATTTTCAGATTCAGAGACACTTGTATCTGTATAGTGTATTAAAAGTACCTAGTTTTTATGAAGGCTTCGCTGGAATTCGTTGCATATCAATCTGGTTTTCCCTAGTTAGTGTAAATATACATATACCGGATTAAGATATATACTAACCAATAACAAAAGACAAGAAGACCGTCTTAAATATATTAAAGGCATAGTACCAGTTCTATTGAAACCGATGTAAAAATAAAGCGCTACAAGCCTTGGAGATTCTTAACAACTAAACAATAGGCGACCATTTTGTTTCATAAACGACAAATCGTCGTCGCGTAATCGAAGTATAGCTTGAACACGACGGACAAATTAATAGGTAAGCGGATAGGTATTTCCAGCGTGAACACGGTCCACTGATTGGGAAACGCCTTCAGTTGATCGTGTTGGATTACTCCTCTTTTTCGTTTAAGAAAACACGAGGAAGTAATGACGAGATTTGCAAAATGTTCCCCAATAAGGTCACGACAAAGAAGCTCGAGGGGAAATTAAAAAGAAAATAAACTTTATAGATAAGCTTGGTTAACACGTGTTTTAACACGTTAACACAAATTTCAATTTGTGAATCTTTTTATTCTATAGAATAAAAGATAAGAGCATTTTATGATGATGACAGCAAGATATAGATTTACATCTGGCCAATCACTCTCCAGAACCAGTCCGGACCCTTTGACTTTTTGTACAAAGTATGTAGGTACATCTTCAGTTGCTTTTAGATATACATACATACAACTTAAACATAGGTAATTGGTGAAACGTGGGAGTGTATTACACTCCTTTGTCTACCTCTTCGGGGATCACAGGCGTAATGTTACGTTTTTGTTGATTTCTCTTGTTTTGTGTCTATATCCCCATACTACTATTATTATTATTATTTGACTTCCGAATTGTTCCTGACTCATACGTATATACAAAAAAACCCACTCTCGTGATATTTCCAGCTGATGCTTTTCTCTGGCCTTTCTCGTTTCTCGTTTTTCTGCTTTAACCACTTTGTCACGTAATTAGTTCTAGCTAGATGGAGATATGTGGAAGGGTGGACCTTTGAACTATTAACTTTGAAGGTCAGCTCTAATACGATGTATATTGATTGACAATATTAAAAGAAAACTTTTACTTGGATGTGGTCATTACCTTTAGTAGAAAATAATATTAATTGTGACTGAGCCACATTTTACGTCCCACTATGGATTAGGTGGTGAGCCTGTTGCCATACACCGGGCACTTATCCAGACTCCAAGCCACTACTAGAAAATGTAAATTAGAAAATTTAGTAGTGCCCGACCCGGGAATCGAACCCAGGACCTCCCGTTCGGCGTTCGCACTCGCAACCAACACGACCAACGAGGCAGTCTAATTTTATTAACATTTTTTAATATTAATAGACTGCCCCTTTAGGCGACAGGCTTTAAGCGCGACTTCTTTTCAAGAGGTTCTAAGTTCGATTGCCGGTTCGATTCAAGTAGTATTAATCGTTTTATCTAACTTGAAATTTCCAGTAGTAGCATTGAGTCTAGATAAGTGCCTCGTGTATAGCAATAAGCTTACCTACCATTCCATTGTAGGACATACGTGTAACGCAACCGGTGAATTGTGTGAATTTTTACACTCTTTTACCTACGAAGGAACGCATAAACACGAACAATTCGCAGTCGCAATAATTTATTTTTTATAAACGAAAATATATTTGATGAAACAATTAATACAATCCTTGTAAAATAATTACAAGTAGAACAAGGGGAAGCTAGAGTAATAATGATTAGACAGTTAACAGTGTTAGTAAATTTGACAATGAAGGAGCATCAGTGCGTGTTTTGAATACGAAACATAATCTTCCTGTGACAAGGTTGGGCATTTCGGAAAGAATTTTCCTCGTTATCAAAAAATAAATTTAAACCTAACATTATTACAATTTCCATTATTCTTTTAAATTTACTGAAACTAGAATAACCAAAAAAACATAGTTCTGCCTAGAAGCTACATATATGTATATGTACATATGCATATGTGTATGCACATATCCTAACACAAGTAAGCAACGAGGTTTTCCCGGAGCACTATGAGGTGAAGTTCTTGAAGAAAACTTAATGAAAGCTCAACTTTAAAGTTAACAACGCATTGGCGAATAATCGGGTGTTAAAAATGTTCATAAGTGCTGGTAATCACTTACCCTTAGGTGGTCCATCTTCCCGTTTTCCAGACTAAATAAGAAAAAGCAGTTGCTGAATGAAACATTACTTCACATATCAGAAATAGAAATGTAAAAATAAATGCTTTTATAGACCTGCACAAATCGAATAGAATTGGTCCCAATAAAACAAAGAAATGGCTTTATACTTAGTAAGTGAGAATTTATAAACAGTGTATTGTGCAATGATTTTATGACAGACAAGATCCAATGTTGGATCTTAAGTAATCGACCGCGCAAAGGGAAAAGCAAACTAAGCGAGTTAGGCTCAAGAAGTGTTAGTCTTCAAAGTAAAAGATCAAGGCCGGGGCTATTTACACGGGTCAAAGCTTTGAAACAAGCAGAAAAACATCAATAAAATCGTTAGTATGCTACATGACATCACGCCTGTAATACCCGAAGAAGTGTGAACAGAAGTACACTCGGACGTTTCACCAATTAGTTTACGTCCCGACATTGAGTAGGTCTGTGGTAAGTGTATTTTCATGCAAAGGGCACAATTCCAGACTCCGAGCTACTACTAGGAACTTGACCAAAAAATCTAGTTTAAAAAACCCACCCAGATAGATAGGATTTGAAGCCAGGAACTCGATCTGGACATCGATTACGCTCATCACTCGACCCATGAGGCGGTTAATTAGTATATTAATATTTGAAATCCCATACTACACTAACCGACTTAATAGATTTAAAAGTGAAATTTCTGTGCCATTTATTTAAGTATTATCTACGTAGTCGTAGACCACGCCAGATTTGAGAGCGTTTTCGGAATTGTGAGTTATGAACATTAACAAAATGGTCATGATCAATGCTCAGTTGAAAATTCTAAATACCTACATTTCTTTCAATTATATAATTTGTGAGTATAAATTTATTGTTTAAACCTAAACCTAATTTGGTGTGTTTGATCTGATCGTGAATCACATGGAAATTACAAAAGCTTTGCACAGTTCACTGAGAAAAGCAATATCCGCCTACAGTGTTATATAAAAAATTTCTTCAATTGAAATTCCACCGTACCTATCGGATAATAAATTGCCGTGCACTGATTCCTATTCGCAAGGCTAGGTGTCGAATGACAGCCGATATGAAATCGGTGCGATATTGCGATGAGATATTGAGAATTCCTATCTGCGTCGTTGAACACAAGATCTTCGGATTCGTAAGATATCAATAAAAATATCTCAACAATATTTATTAAACAGGAAACGTTTTAACAAATTTAACATGAAAAGAATAACTTTCTATTTACATAAAGACATGTTACATAACAATAGTTGATATAAATTCAATGAGTCTTTAAAAATATTCATAAATCTTAACGGAATTCATTAGAAAATTTAGTAGTGCCCAAACCCGGGAATCGAACCTTAGACGAGCGAATCTTAGACGTAATAAAAATGTATATCAGTGTTATAAATTTTTGACACCGTTTAAGCTATTACCAGAAAATCATTGCATAAAGGCAAAGTCCGTGGAGGTGATTATTCTATTCACTTTGTTGAAGTGTTCACTAGATGGCACCACAATGGAATACTGTTCTACACTGTTCGATCACTCGTCATGAAAATTAGTACTCACGTGACATTTTAAAGCATGTATGTGCGTACTTAATTTACGACTTTCTCCTTGGTAAAATGATTGCTGGCGTCCGCTGATAGAGAGGTCCTGTGTTCGATTTCCGCGTCAGATGCAATCGAGTTTTTAACTTAAATTTTCTAATTAAAAATTTCTAGTTATTGCTCAGGGTCTGGATTTCAACCCGGTATATGACAATAGGCTCACCGTCTATTCTATTGTCGGACGTAAACGTAACTGGTCAAACGTGGGAGAGTACTACACTTCTCTGCCTACCTCTTCGGGGATTCCAGGCGTATCTAGAAGTTTATGTGTAAAACGTTTATTACATAAATACATGGTAATGAATTTATGTTTAATAAAAAATTCAGAGGTAATTTTATAAGGTACCTACAAAAATATTACATATATTAATATGAAAAAAATCTCGCATCTCAATAACAAACCATCATATCCGCTAATAAATTTTCCTACACTTAATCATGTCATTCGTGTGTGAAGGATTACATACGTGTAGGATGTCGGATCGGTACAATATTGCCTTGCGATATTAAGATTTCGGATTCGTTTTAACATAATTTTTTTTGTCAAATCTTTTTCGAACATATTGCTATCTGTAACTTATTTTTGACGACGGCGACGTAACCAATATTTAAATATGAATTGCATTTTTCTTAACAATTGTACCCGTTACTGATTAAAATAGCTGTGCGATGTGACATTTCAGTTTTAAAGGGTAACTATAGAACCACGTGCTAAGCCAGAGACATTCCAATCAGTACCTACTGAGGAGTAGCAGCATATCTATGTCTTAATTCGGGTGATATATTTTATTTTATATTATTTTATACGGTTCGGAAAACTTACAGCTAAAAATTACAGTAACATAAATGTACTATTAAGTGAGGGCCAATTACAAGTTTTCACATATAACTTAATATATTAACTGCTTTTACAAGTAAACTGAAAGATTGCACATTTCCTAGATATCAGTTATTATGAATTAAAAATTAAACATCAAGCCTATCTCAGATAGGAGGGTTATGTATTGCCCTTTGGTTATAAAATTACTAATGTTTTGTTTAACAATACTAAATCTTAACCCTTGAGCACTACTAAAAAAATTCTAATTTAGATTTTAAATAAAATTTAAATAAAAAATATGTCAGGGTAAGTTTGGGGTAGATAAGAATATTTCTGATTGCTTTGTTGGTCTAGTGGTTGAAAACGCGGCTAATCGAGAAGTCCTGACATCGATTCCCGGGTACGCATAATTTTTTTCCAACTGAAAGCTTGGGTCTATACGACACACCTTCAGATACCTCTCCCTAGATTATAGTCTAGCCGTGTTCACGCAGCAACCGAGTTCCAAAAATAGGTGTATAACTAGACCTTTATTAAACACAAAAGGTTTCAAAATAACCATACTTCCGCTACGATCACGTCAATAAATTAAGCGAGTCAATTTAATTAACTGTTCTGGGATTTTAATCCGTTTGTGCAAACATAATTAATTTTATAATTAACAGCAAATAAATGGCAGAATCATGCTATATATTTGTGAACACTGTACACAGTTACACATTATAAGACCATGCCATATCTATGATACGTTTAAACTATAATCGGTCTTCCGCGTTTCGACATATACGAGTATGTATGTATATTTTGAGTTCGAATGTGCCACACATTTATTTCAATGTACATGTATGTATTTCCGTAATATCAATGATACAAGAAATCTTCATAAATATTTTTGTGCTCGGATTTTATTTCAATTTGTTAAGTCAGAAATGTAATTAGGTATATGTATACATATATTTATAGGTATGTTGTATTATTCAATCACACATGCAAATGTTTCAATTAATTGTTTAATACATTAGTACCTTTATCAATTTATTGTGGAATTAAACACTTTTGTTTAATTCGCGAAATCAGCGTAGTTTGTTTTGAAAATAGGTGGCATAGGACAAATTTAAGATGACGCATAAAGCGTCATAAGAGTGTCAGGGTTAGGGGTTCAAACAACGTTTTGAGGGTGAGTATCGATTGGTAGTGAACGAGATACTTGATTTATGACAGCACCCCATTACATAATACTGGGTTTTGATCATATTTTTTATGGGGTAAAGTTGGATCAGGTCGTAGATACGAATATTGTGATAATTTTTGTGAGCATATATTTTTTGAAAACTTTTCAATTCATTTAACGCTATCGGTTATCAAAGACTTATCGAAAATTCGACACACCACTATTTTATTGCTTTTTGGGCTTAATTTTTCTACACCTACAGACGTACATATACATCTATGAACCGCAAGCATGTCTGTCATAGAAATATATACAGGTTAAATGGACGCTTGTGAATGTTTTCCAAGTAGCAACGGCGTTTAATTAACAAAACATAAAAAAATGATCTCATGAATCAAGGGTGCACGAGGAAAGGCATGCTCGTAACGTGGTGATGAAACCAAATAAAATACCGGGATCTAAATATATACGATTTATTAACATATTACAACACATAAATATGTGTAACTTTATCATTTTATTGTAGCTCATTGAGTACATAATTATCGGCTATGTAAATGTACAGAATATGTTGTGCCCGCAGTTAGAGTCACAACAGCTGTAATGATGTAAAAATGTGTTGTAGTGAATAATACTCTATCTACACTTTGTAATTTTACACGGACACGAAAATGTTCACGTAACACCACGCTAGTAATATCCGAAGAGGTAAGCAGAGGATTGTGGAACTCTCTCAAGTTTCATCAGTTACATTTACGACCCACTATGGAATAGGTGGTGAGCCTATTGCCGTACACCGGGCACACATTCAGACTCCGGCCACTACTAGAAAATCTACTTTAGAAAAATTTAGTAATGCCCTAACCGTAAATTGAACCCAGGACCACCCGATCGGCAGTCGCTCTTGCAACCAACACGACCAACGAGGCTGTCAAGACTCACCTATCTTGATCAAATTGGCCAGATACTGGCTAATGGGGGAATCAGAAGTCTCCGAAACCGGCGGCGTGTATGAAGAGAGTGATGACTGTGGAGCAGGCGTGGCAAGTCTGTGATAAAAGATCTGTAATAAATATTTGGCACTTGGTGCCCTCTGCCTACCCTGTAAGGGACCTGGCGTGAAGATATGTATATATGTATGTAAAAATCCCAGTATAAGAAAGTAATTTAAAATAATTATTACCATTTATATACGAGTAAAACAGCATGTTGAAAACATAAAAATATTTGTACAAACAAAAATTGTTGTAAAATAAACATTTCTAGAACAGAGACTTTCATAATAATCACAGAAGCGAAACGTCAAAGGAACTTTTGTGGAGGATAACTTCATTTCTTCTTAGAAAAAATGATAAGAGATTGTCCTTCATCAACAAAACGCCTTTGTGGGTATTGTCGCGGGAATGAATTGCGTTATTATGACGTCAATGCCGCCGAGTCCCCAATATGAATTGATTGATGTAAGATTTAGCGCGTCACTTTTAACGTAACGTAAAATTAACATTTAATATCGAAATATTTTCACTACGATTTATGACATAAAAACTAGAAAGTTATAAGTAATTTAGTAAGACAAGAGGTCATTTGTGGACATTTGCAATAGTGGTTTGGTCTATACAAAGCAGTTTAAGAAGCATTTTTCCCGTCTTCTTGGAGAACCCCGTTTAAAATTGGTTCCGGAGCACATCAAAGAAAGCAAGTTTTTTGTAGTAGGAGTACAATAACAATCGTGTTTAAATTTAAAATTTGCGTGGAAGACAGTGAGGTCTCTAATTTACTTGGAAATAATGTTATTTTAATTACTTGTAACATGGTGTTGTAAGTTAAAAAAAAGGTAATGTCACGCCTCTAATCGCCAAAGAGGTAGGCAGAGGTGTGTAGTACACTCCCACGTTTCACATTTTACGTTTACGTCCCACTATGGAATGGGTGGTGAGATTATCGCCTTACACCGGGCACATATCCAGACTCCGAGCCACTACTAGAACATCTAAGTTAGAAAAATTCTGTAGTGCTCAACCCGAGCATTGAACCCAGGACTTCTCGATCGGCAGTCGCGTTTGCAAGCAACCCGACCAACGAGGCAGGTTGTGGTAACTGTAAATCAAATACAATATTAAACTGGAAATGTGAAGAAAGCACAAATGATTTATTAAGGCCAGGAAATTTTATAAGGGCAGTCTAATATGACTATTTGATATCTGGAATACTTCTGCAATATTTTGGACCTCGCGTTCTTCTCCAGGCCTTCGAAAAATTTTGTAAGAGAACTGGTAGTAATCAAAAGGTGTTCGGGGAGGAAACTCGCGACTAACACTGTAATAATAAAGGACTTGAAGATGTTGATGAGTCAACAAGTTTAATACCATACATATGAATATGACTGAGAGTTACACTTTGTACAACTCGTGAAACATACGGCACGTGAAGTTAAATTCCGTGGACAATGTGAAAATGATTGAAGATGCTCCTTTGTCATAATATGCCTTTGTAGGTATTGGAAAAAAAACGAATGGCTTTATTGCGATGTCGTTGGCAACATGTCCCCGATATGAATTGATTGATCCGTGGATTACTGCGCGGAATTTCGTGCAAACCGTGGGGGAAAAATTAGGAACGGCGTCATTAAGTAGAGTAAATATATAATGATTTCTTTTTCTCTTACATTTTTTTGCTAAGAACATTGTTTTTAAATAAAGATATTAAAGGACCTAAAGCGAGCTTCTCCATGCGATATCCTCGCTATTATACATGTTAATGCCATGGACAATCAGGCGCGCTGATTAGGTATTCCGTTGAGTAAAATATTATCCAGAAAAAGATACCGTCATCACGTTAAATAAACAAAAAATACGTTTGAATAATTCTCCATTACACTATATCAACCGAATGTTTAAGAACACGCGTTGAAATATACATAATATATGCTTATCCGTCGCTAATAATTAAGCTATTTTCATTTTTAACATAACGGCTTAACTTTATTGACGTCAAAATGAAAAAGACCGCCGGTTAAATTTACTGTGATACTTATAATAGGAGTTAATATCATATTTAAAAAATCTTCCAGGTAAATGACAATGGAAAATCATTAGGTCAATAAATAGCCAATTAGGTAGGTACCATAAAGATATAAATTTCTATCGTAAAACAAAGAATCCAGAAGATATTAAAATAAGAGTTAATTAACCTACGGACTTATTTGTGTCGAGCAGATATACTATTTCATTGGGCAAGAGGAACTCGATATGTTCATTTCGTAAGTGAAGCAATACGTCCTTTCACGTCCGCTGCTCGTATATCCAAACGGATCCGTAAGTGCGAGCAGCTATCAGTGGGCCTAAAATCTCACGTGCCTTGGCTACTGCGAGTAAATCCACTGGTGATGTAGGCAATAAATTTTAAGGGCGTGTAATTTCACCGAGAACGGTCACTGCGTCTCTGTCGGGAACTATCTCGCTCTGATATATTTCCAGGAAACGGGAACGCTTTAACGTCTCACGGCGCTCCGATACTCGGTGATATAGCTTCGTGAGTACGCGAGGTCGTCGTCACGTTCATGTAAATATTTTGTGAGAAACTCTTACGATTTTTCTCTTACTTTCTCTTCATAAACAAAAGTAACTTCACGCTTGTAATCCCCGAAGAGGTAGGCAGAGGAATGCAGAACACTCCCATTTTTCACCGGTTACGTTTACGTCCCACTATGGAATAGGTGGTGAGCCTATTGCCATATACCGGGCACATATCCAGACT
>DWFO01002189.1:0-14185 GCA_018246595.1 Mimoniades nurscia nurscia | reverse complement strand
GTTCGACCCGGGAATCGAACCCGGGACCTCCCGATCGGCAGTCACACTTGCAACCAACACGACCAACGAGGCAGTCACAAGCGTTGATATTTACTATATATATACTTTGATCTTTTAAAATTATCGTCATTATTATTAACCCTTTTATTGGTCCACCGTTGGACATGGGTTCAAAGAATGAGAAGGGTTAAGACCGTAGACTATCGTGCTAAATACGGGTGGGAAGGCTTCGCACACCCTATTGAACATAATCTTTGTTTTTATCATGAAAATATTTCTCTGTATTACGTCAGATATAAATAATAATAAAGTGGTTACCTTTTTCTTAGCTAAATCCTTTTATTCCAGAGGTTTCGTCGTCGTGCATTTCGAAATTATACATTTCAGGATACTAAAACATGGTTCCGTTTTCTTTATCATCATTATCATTATCAACTTATTGTTCACAGTTGGACTTATGTCTTCTCTCATTCATGTATCATCGCCGTGATCATCAATTATTATATAATTCTACTGCCGGAATTCTCTCTCGTATTATTTATGTCTTTTATTAAATTTATTAGTCGCTTCCATTTTAATCGTACACAGTGAAACCGCGGTTTCGTTTTTTCGTCCGTAAGGGTAGCATTCGGAGTACAATTTATAAAACGCGGATGACGGAAAGGCGGGAGGGCCTGTCATCGGTGTCACAGGATATCTATGGACACAGTGGGGAAAACGTCATAATATTTTACTGTAATAGCAAGCATTGTAGATGTATCGTGGTAACGTGTTACGCAATTGGATGTGATCGGGGGCGGAGAATCGAAACCCATAGAGGTAATTGGTATTGATTGTGATGAAGTTTTATTTTGTGGGCGATCTATTTGGTTAATACCTATGTGAATTAGATTTCTATTTGTGTACTTCATTTACATTTTATTTAATGCGAAACAGTTTAAAATTTCATACGTTTTGTGCATTTCATCTGCACGTGTAGGTATTAAGTATAGGTACCTATGAGTACCTACATACTAAAAGGGTATTTATACTATGGCGTGCTACTGGAGAGATGTAGGTCCAGCAGTGGATAAGAGTAAGCTGATGACGATAATTATGATGCTTTATATTGTATACTGTAGGTATATTTTTGTGATGTGTATCGTGTCGTATATGGTCCAAATAATATTTTAGTGGATGTATCGAAACCAACATTAATAAAACTAACCGGATGCCTGTGAAACCGGCGTGCATGTGTGAAGAGAGTGATGAATGATGAGTGCGGATGCTATCTGAAAACCCTGCCTTGATGACATGTATGTATGTACGCAACATCACGCCTGTAATCCCCGAAGAGATAGGCAGAAAAATGTAGAACATTGTATGTAGAATGTATGTATGTAATCAGAAATAATCTATTTCATTTTAAATATCACATGCTGCTTGGGTCGGAAAACATTTTGACGAGAAAACAACTGTTAGAGTTATGCATAATGTTCTTTAAAGTGCGGAACTTGCTAAAAACCCGCAGTCGGCCATCGCAACAAACGATATCTTATAATACTTATTCTCTTTGAATAATTCTGAAAGGAGATGTCCGTCCAATAAGGAATCAGGTTGTTGATAAAGGCCGACCGATGATCTATCCATAATTTTCTTTGGTCGATGCATGTGCTTGATTAAATGTTAGATCTAAAAAGAACGGTGAAAACGAATTCAGATCTTTACCATGGAGAAATTTTAATATTACACACAAAGGTAAGAGAAGACAAGAAAAAGTAACAGATTTATATTAAGAAAGATAAGTCTACTTTATTAGTAACGAGCCCAAACTTTCAGCAACTCTGTGCTCCTTGAGACCGTTTTACTTGGCGGGGGTTCGCGAGGGTTGGGATAAAATATTGTCGGGAACATTGTTGCCCATTACGTTGGAGGCCGAAGCAATAATATTATGACATATTACCTCCTCAGCGGCCTCTTTGAACTTTTACTCGTATTTTCCTATTTCCCTATCGATACCCAAAGCGGAGTAAGTCTCAACTTAGACCGGCAAAGGCTCTGGGCGATCAAAGGAAATGAGCATTATGGGCCATTTAATCTACAAAACGATACGATGAGTTAAAATTTATATGAGAAAATATACATATGGGGCACATTTCTATGTATCGTTGTGTACAGTTATACTTTGCGGCCGTATCCTGTAGGTTTATTAATAGTATAATGTAATGTCAAGCTTGTAATCCCCGAAGAGGTATGCAGAGGAGTGCATACAATTTCTACGTTTTACCAGTAACAATTACTTCCCACTATGGAAATAGAATGGGCGGTGAGCCTAATGTCTTACCGTGGGCACAAATCCAGGTCCCGAGTTACTATGTACTAGAAATTTCAACTAGAGAGTCTAAGTTAGAAAAATCCATTAGTACGACCGGTAGTCCGACCTGGGATTCGAACCCGGGACCTCTCGATCAACCAGTCAGTCAAGCTCGAGGCAGTATTTAAGAAGAAAAAAATGCTAACATAAAATACCACATAACACGTTCTTTAAAACTAGTAACTACCCGTAGTCGCAATTATATTGGATACATTTTATTTATCAGTGTATAGTTTTACTTTAGATTTTGCAAAAATCTTTACTCTATATGCCCGCACAATCAACCCGCCTTCCAAAGCGCGGGAACACTCGGCGCCATATTGCCGCCGCCATGACTGTCGGCAGCGGAAGTGACGCGCACGTGAGCGCTTCCGGAGGCGCGTTCCGTTTCACCCAGTTCAATGTCAAAATGTTTCGCTCATGCTTGAATTATCTGCAACTTTTATTCTGTTCTCTATTTTATCTATATCGCCATTGTTATTGCATTGTTGTTGTTGTTAAAATAATGACTCTAATAAGTTTCTATAATTTACATTATGTACGACTTCAGCAAACTATATTACTTAATATTTATTTATTGTAATCTTACTTTGTAAAGCGTTTAAGCATATATATAAAATAACAGGGCACTATAAATCCAATACGCATACCTTGGCGACACAGGTTTACTTTTAAATAAACAAAATATATTAGTTTTTATATGTATATATATATTACGTTTAAACGTATATACTTTTATACGTATTATGTATATGTATATTACGTCCACGTAGTATATATAACAAACATTTATATAGATACTACTATCCACCCAATTACAAACTACTTACCTAATTATAATCGCGTCTAACTTGTTAATGAAACGGGGTGCTCTATCTGGTACGAGTTGGAGCGACAGAGGAACTTTATATTACGTGTTTTAGCCACCAAGCCAACCCCTAGAGGTTTCGTTAATGTTATAATTACGAACCACCTAAATGAACATTAACTTTGTTAAATTTCTTGATTACACGCCGTGCTGAGGGCTGTATTGAAATTATATTAAAAATTAAAACTGCACATATTTTGCAGATTGATATTACGTAATTTCAAATAAACATTCTGATTGAAGTAATAAAGTGAATGCTAGAAGGCATAGAAAATGTAAGTGAGTTTCATAATTTGTGTATGAGAAGAGAGAAAGCAACATAAAGTTATTGTACCTTGTACAGTTTTTGATCATTGCGAATGTAGAGCATTTGTAACGTATTTAGTCTTTGAAGGATGTGGTACCAGAGACACTCTTGCAAACTGTCTTATTTTGCATATTAATTTGAGAATGGACTTAAATGTCCTACCTGGTTTTAGTTTCTAACTTTATGAATTACTATTACAACATAGTAAGTCATTAAGTAGTAACAATACTAATATAATATTTATGTAGTTTCTACGCCTCTTGTTATGTATATAATAAACAAATGCACGTCTTCTTTTATGTACACATGTATTGTTGTATGCAAATAAATCCTTATAATTATGAACAATCATAACAGGTGTGGTTCTCGAACCGTCGTGCGAAATGGCGTCGGGAGGAGAAGCTTCGTAGCCAGCGGAGGGACGCGCCCGCGTCGCCGCCCGCGCCGCCGCCGCGACTGCCGCTCAACGGCGGCTTCAACTCCATGTACAGCCCCATACCGCAGCCTATCGCCACCATGAGCGACACATATAGGTGAGTTAATAATAGGCATTTGTCACTGTCAAACTTGTACTAATGCCACGTCGTATATTATATTTTTAAGCAAGGTAAAATAAACCAATAAAGGGACCAAGAAACATGTTAAAAACAGCCATTCAGCATTTAGCCAATGCGGCATACTATGGTCTTAACCTTATCATCCTGAGAGGAGGCCCGTTGTTTTAATATTTGAAAGATAAAAGGGTCGAAAAAAAGAGAGACCAAAAATGTTTGTTTTTCACTATCATTCCTACACATTTTGGACATGTCCAAGCAAATTTCATACATGTATAAAACATCCTTGATGAGAAATTAGTATCCTATTTTTAAAGAGAAAACTTACTTTTCTGTTGTATGCACCCATTTTATTAATTAAATAAATAAAATATTTTTTAAGATCTGGAAATAAATTTACAACGTAAGATTTACCAAGCAACTTTAAGTCATTTCATTTCGATAAATTTAACTTAAAATCGCGTAAACAAAATAAGTATCGTGTAATAGGGTGTTTTAAAAAATTAACACATGAGTGAGCGAGCGCGTGGCTAAATACCCGTAGCGGACGCTATCGGTGCCCGATATCAACTATCAAACTACCGCCATCTATCATCGAGAGGCGGCACTAAAGGAATCGCGCGGCAAGTCGACCGGCAAAGGTCGCGCCTCCTTACGTTTCCAGTTCCCGCCACTGCACCGAGACGCTCCGAACTTATCCCGACTTGCCACCGAAGGTCGACTTTCCACTCCAATTGATTTTTAATAGTGAACTCCGGCTAGCTTTTGTGGAGCAAATTAACTTAGTGAGACGAAGTTTCCCTTTAGTTCGTCCGTGACTAAGTTATGACCTTTTTGTTGTTGCAGTTTCATTCTTGGCTTGATAAATTTTATGTGGGAGTAGAGTTAGCGTATTTTTTTACTTAACGTTTATTTGTGGTTATTGATTATTGTTCAGCTAATTTACATTAGGGCAGCGTGGTAAAGTCGGTTTTAAGTCTTCATTATTCGAGGGACATGCGTTCATAACAGTGAAATGTTTATTGACTAGACAAGGATTTATTTAATGTCTACACTTTTTATATAGTGTATAACGAGGAAAAAGTATATAAAGTGTTACGTATTTGTTTCATAACGTCAAAAACCCGTAATCGATATTGTACCCCAAAATAGGAATTCTTAGAACACGGGTTATTCTTAATACTTCTTAATACAATCTTGAAAACATTGAAATAGTAGATTAGACATTGAGGGCCTTGTTAGTAGCCTGCGGGAACGCGTTTAAGGTTAAAAACTAGAAATAGGTACATAAATATGATCGCTACATACAAAATGAACAAATCAGCATTTCAATATCAGAGCTATTGCAGAGTTGCTGCTTTGCACGAGTTTCATTGTATGTTTTATTTTGACATTATCTTGAAAATGAATCATAAAAACAATGTTGTAACATCTTATAGGTGATTGTTTTGTATTTGTACCGTGATATGTAATGGTCCGCTATGCTCCGCAACTGACGGTCCGCTCGCCGACAGCTCCATGTCGGGCGGGCTGTCGTCGTCGTGCCTGCAGCAGCGCGACGCCGGCTACCCGTACATGTTCGGCGACGTGCTCGGCGGCGGCGGCTACTCGCGCGCGCCCGCCGCCCACCAACAGCACGCCGCCTATTCGCAACCTCAGCCCGCGCCAAGCACAGGTGAGATTATCAACAAATACTATTGAGTTGTAACTTCTTTAAGCCTGTTCAGCTATTTTTTATATTATTATATTGTATCCTTACAGACCTGACGCCCTTTTTATTTAGTCTAATTGAATAATAATAGGTATTATTAGGTGCGCAGTATTGTAAACGCATATGCGTATTTTTCTTGTTCATGTGTATTTTTGTGTCTTCATTGTATTATATATTCTCACTCTCACTTTGGGTTGACTTGTAGAGTACCTATACTGTGCATTTAATTTGACATCTTTTAAACTTGTTTATAATTAAAGTAATAAAAATAAACAGATGTCTTAAAAAAGGACAGATAAAGTTACATTATATTGAACTGTCCAGTTTAGGTAATACGTAGCGCAACGTAGGTACGTATCATATTGTTGGTAAAAATCGACGAAATCAAGCCTTGGAAAATATTTACCAACTTCGTAATAAAATGTAAAAAACGCCGAGTCAAGAGCAAGGGGCGTCTGGCTCGCAAGACCGCGACATGACGGGAAACAAAAAGAAAAAAAGAAAAGAAAAAAGGGGCAGAATAGGAGATCGAGCCGCGATTTGATTTGCCGTTGTCTGTTCCTTACAAATGGCTTTTAAATTGATTTTGAATATTGAACGCTTTTGTTAACAAACACTTAACTTACTTCTATAACGGCTTCAGTCTCTAAACGAATATGTATCTGTTGAAAACGAAGTAGGAAAGTATCTGTATGTTTATATCTAACACTACATATAAGTATACATCTTCTGTACATCTATACAGATAAAATTAGAGTGTCTGTTTGTATTATTAAAATAACCGCTTTTTACTAAATGCATATGTATGTTTACACGGTACATTATATACAAAAATAACTTTTTAAATTCAGCTGATGTAATAAGGAGTAATTTAGGCTACTTTAATTTTAGAACTTTCGAATTCCACGCGCACGAAGTTACGAGCTCAGCTAGTAGTAAATATTATTAGAATACAACATTGTTAACCATTAATTGCTTTTCATGTTATGTTTCTTGTTCAAATACGATGTACATTAATTAAGATAAGATAATTAAGATTAATTTCAAATAAGATATATTACGTTTACGAGACCTGATATCTAGCTGAATAGCTATACCAAGAATATAAGTATCAATTATTATACACCAACTAGAAATAGATTAATTAGCAGAAGTATTTGAGCTTTTCTCCAACCAACGCATTTAGCCCGTTTTGTTTAACATTTTTATTCCGCTAACTGAAAATGCTTAAACGTTAGCATAAATAAAGTAGATTTATTAGTATTCAGAAAAAGAGCAAACATTGAGTCGCTGGCGTTTCCATTGTTTTAAAAAGCCATAACTTTTCCATTTGATATTATATATCACGCGGGCGGACATTTTTAGCCGTAGGTGGCGGCAAGCGGTATGAATTATTGTTGTTTGGCCGTTTCGCGGCATTGTTCCTCGGAGTTTCCAGCTTCGGGCCCGAACAATGGAGTTTTTCACAATTCAAAATGCACGCTCTCGTTTCATTTACTCTTTTGCACTCTTTCGACCGGCGCGCTTCCAGCTTCGTGCGGTATTAAATAACACGGATTTGTTCCAGCGTTATGTGCGATTGGGGAATTTTTTATGTTACGGATATTAGAATTTCGTTGAATAATATTTATCGAATAATACAGCTGAATAATTTCGAATATTAGAATTTAAATTAAAACTAACATCCTGAAGGGGTAGGCAGAGGAATGTAGAACACTCGCTCGTTTCACCAGTTACGTTTACATCCCACTACGGAATAGGTGGTGAGCCTATTGCCATACACCGGGCATATATTAGAATTTCATTGAATAAAGTACATATATTATTATGTATAATATCAACTTTAATTTACTGGTACAACATTTTTTCACAGTAAGGCATTATTAAATTAATAATATTGTAGTTTTAATTTACGTTACAATAAAAAAATCAATATAGATTCTGTAACAGAATTTCAGATCAATAATTTTCTTTATTATTTATCCAAAGTAATTAGTTTATCTTAGTCATCGCTAATATTTCTTATTGTTAATGATTACAATACTATTTTATCACTCTTATGATATGTACATAGAGTATATGGATGGATAAACATACACGACAAAATTTCCATTTATTTATCCCTTGTTACATTAATTTAAAACAATCGCACTTGACACATGCAGGCGTTCTCTACGAATCGACCCTTGATTACGTTAAGAAACTCCGGTACACACTGGCGATCGCACGAAACAGAATATGAAAAAGGAACAATGAACCGATACAAGGTGTGTATTGAAAGCGAGGAACAATTTAATAGTTGTTGTGCTACGATAAACGAGCGGTCGTAGGCGACACCCGATTGAGTGAACGCGTCTCTGAAGAGAGAGTGCTTAGTCGATAATATCACGTAATGAATGTGAACCGTACGACCCCTTTCGGTAGCGGAACGGAAAACTGTTATCGCGCGCCACCACGCGGTCGAGGGAGCGAATAGAGGAAAATATTTATAGCTCAAACCTCCCTATGTAGACGCAATGGGTATTAATTTTATATAGGGAAGCAGGATCTTATGTATTATGCTACGTATACGCGTTTTATTAACATTTCTATGTGTTTTCACTTTACATTGATAGATTGTTAAATTGTCATAGACCTAAGTGTTTATCACGATGATCGTGACAAAAATTATGCCACATCCCGACACGTATTAGACACGATTATGACATAACTATATTAGGTGTAGTCGCAACGTATAGGTACTATTGTCATGCCTACATACTCGTAGATAGTGTTCCTAGATCATTCATGTACAACTTCATTTGGCTCTAGGTACATTTTGGTTAAAATTAAACAAGCAAATGAAGGAATATGTAATATAGTGTTTTTTATCATATATCAAACATTCAACTATCGTGATTCGCATGCATACAATTTCGTTAATTACAGGAATCCGATTGTGATCAGAATCCGAACATCGCTTGGAACATCCTAGACAAATTAAATCATGTTCACGGCTAATTCAGAGTAATTGGTGTTACCCAATAATCGACGAGACAATGACATAGGAATTAGGATACAGACATCCTGATAGCATCATGTACGCAGTTATATCTAAATACACATAGGTATATGTACATGTGTATGGCGTAGTATGTTGCTATAAGCGTGAGTTGAAAGAAATTGCGACCACTTAGTACGGTAACTAAATTGATGATTTTGTATAAATGGAATTTGAATTTGATGTAAATGTGTAGGTTTTTGGGTAATTGTAAATAGGTATGTATTGTAAATGGGTAAATGTGTATTTTTGGCTCGAGATGTACCTATGTTAAACATTATTTTATATTTTAGTTCCGAATCAAAGATTGTATTTTTTTTAATTTTTGTTCATTACGATATACTTCATGACTACGCGAAAAATGTGAAGTGCTATACATATATGTATATTAACGTAATCATAGTGCAGAAATAACATGTGATTAATAATTAGATATGTATAGGTATATTTGTGTGGGTGTGTGTGTCTATGTATATGATCAGATTAACCGAAATTACGTGCTTACGTTAAACAGGTTAAACGATGTCTCCACGTTCGTGAACATACATTAGACTATGTCCAAACTACATTGACACGTCGTGAGGACTTAATTCGTTTACAATATTCACATTCAATTATACAATTAGTGTTTCAAATTGATATTAATTTTCACAAGCGGTGCGCGTAGCAGCCGTGTGTTTAGATTTTGATTACCTACATTTATTTCTAATGGTGGGGCGGAGTCTGGACACGTGCCTGGTGTATGGCAATAGCCTGAGCAACTATTCCATAATGAGACGTAAACGTAACTCGTGAAACTTGGAAGTGTACTACATTATTTTGTCTGCCTTACACTTCGGGGATTACAGGTGTGGTGTTACGTATAGTCATTATACATGTCCGTCTTTTAACTGTACTGTTGATTCGACCTTATTTTATGGCTAATCTGCTATTGACAGGAATACGCGCCTATATGTCTCCGTTTACAAACTCTACACTAGTTTTTGCTTTATCTCCTGAAAATTTGCTCTGAGATATTCATCTCGGGCCTAATCGTTCTTGGTATGCTGACACACGGACAATATTTGCAAATGTCAGTGCGACAGAGCCATGAGTGGCTTTGCGATTGGAATTCAATCGGAATCTTAACAGACATGTGACTGCTGGGTTCTAATGTGTGTTGCTAATAGCGTCAGATTAGATAAGGCGGACGTTGGAGATCGAATCCAATGTTTGACGTACGTACACTTAGGTATATCGTTCATATTGTTGCACATTTATTTATAGTTCGTATGTTAACAAGTTTTTTAATATTAATCGCTGTACAAAAACCTTAATACTTATAGAGATTTCCATAAAACTGTAGTGCTCTCGGATATGTATAATGGATGTTTAAAAAGTGATGTTTAATACCACGTACATACTTCATATATATTTCAGACTTTATTTATAACCAATGTAACTTGTGAGAAATCTGCGTCCAACAATATAGCGACAGAAGGATTTATAGGATGATGATGGAGTAAAAACATTGCAGTAAAAACAATCATGGAGTTTCTTTCGCCGCTTCTTTTCCATAGCGAAGCATTTTCCGAAGCGGTGGTAGTTTATCTTGACGTACAAAAAGTGTTGTAATGAACCAATTTTGAATAAATGATATTGGAATTTGAATTTGAATTTGACATTGATTATAATCTTGGCGAGAATTAAAATTGTTTGAATAAAGAATTGGTAATTTGTCCATAGGTGTGATATCTGCGGGAGTGAGCGTGCCCATTCAAATCCCCTCGCAGGGACCGGACCTCGCTTCGAACTATTGGGGGCGGCTTCAGTGATCTCAGCTATTCGGGTTCCCGCATCGGCTTCTAGCCATGCCCGAGAACCCGGCCGCTTTAGACACCCCATCTAGCGGCGAAGCGCACAACTACACAGACTTGGCTATGAATGCTATTAACATGACAGCCGGCCACGACGCCGTCCTGCCCAGCGATCTCCAACAAGACAACAACTCTGTGTCGTAAATTAATAGACTGTGAATTGCAATATTAGACACTATTGTTAAAAGGTGCGTCTAGTTTTAATCAGTGTATCATATTAAGTGTAAAATTGACGTTAAGAAGCAACTGATGATGTTCAAACCTAGCGATAAGTTAACAATGAGTCATGCTGCATACTGTCTATACACATTCAATAATTTGCTTTAAAAATATAGCATTAAGATTTGTCTGCAGCATTTTTCATTGTCCAAATCAAGCAAGAACAATAGAGCGTGGTGTAAATATAGGTACCGCCATCTATTGTTAAGTAGCGGGAACTTCTTAGTGTCAGGTTGAGACGCGTATTGCGTCTCGGTATAAAAAAAATGTAAATTGTTTGTGCCAACGTTTGTAATAATTGAGTGTTATACGCCCTTTGCGAGCACAACCCTTTTATTTCTTTGATGTATGCGGCAGGGGTGCGAAATATTAACGCTACAGAGAAAAACGTGGCAATAAGCTTCGTTACAGCGATTTGTTTCTCACTCCCGCGCCAACAAATTGACATACGAACCAAGCATGTTTGTATTATTGTATAATAGTAATAGATGTTGTACTTACGTAAGGTTGAGTCGCAGTTTTTATTAGCACACACACACATACCCTGAAACGAATTAATTTATATTATTTATTACTTATTATTGATAAGAAGATCAATATTGCTGTGATTAAAATGTAGTTAGATTATTTTTATGGCGGGAAATTTCGAATGTAGTCATTTTTGGGAACACAGTATAAATTCGGAATTTACAAGTGTACAAATGTACAAATGTAATTACAATGAAAAACTCTTATTATTGTTTGATAAGAACATGTATACAGTTGAAAGTGCAATTGTCAGCACAATTTTGGAAAAAAATATGTATGTATGTATATGTGTATTGAAGCGTATATTTTCGTTGTTATAAAAAAAACGCAATACGGACGCGTAGAGGCGATATGATTGTATGTAATCTAGACGGACGATGTGTAAAATAAATTATTACTCGATTATAAGTGCATATAGATTGAGAATGAGGAGAATACACTGAAATTTAATAATAAATATTACATTAACCATTCATATATGTTTTTTTTATTTTCTTATACAAATGAGTGTAGTTGCGACCCCAAAAATACTCATGATCGTTTAAAATGACGAATGGGCACACTCGACTGTGTCTAATAAGTCGACAATGGTCTAATAAAGTGGGATAAAATATTATTATTGGCGAGAATCAACACGCAGCCGACAGATGGCGTCGGTGCATCCGATACAGGGCCTTATTGCGCAAGCCTCTGCATTGCCACCCTAATAGCTATTTCCATCCAAGAAAATTATACCTTTAACTATATTTGGGCGGTACATATTAATTTTGCGTGTTGGCTCTTTATAATCCGACTGTTTTATATAGAGGGACGCGCGAATGCAACCCCTAGGTTCGGTTGGGGTGGATCTTACAATGGGATGGGATTAAATATGTTGTATTGTAGGCATTATACTGATCTAAACTTCGCTGGGGTGGATAGCTATACAGGGTGTTGCGTAAGTTGATTCTATTGCATACATACAGTATAACATATTTTAAACTATATTTTTGCAGCAAAAAGGTAAGTAGGTATAAGAAATTATAACTATTAGTACAATATCGTTATATATGTCAATATTTTTTTACAATACACACAATTAAAAACACATCAGTTTCAAAAATCATAAAAACATCATTTTTTTTCGATTAGCTAAACATTGTTTACTTTAACATTCCTTATACATTAAACATACTGTTACATAAACGGCTCTTGATATTTAATTCTAAACAAAATGAAACATAAAATCACCCTGTATAACGCAGTACAATGGAATTCTATCAAAAACACGCAAATAAACTTGCAAGGAAGTCCCCGTCGTACTCAGTCGAACTATTGTATACAATTATCAACGGTTATAATTGGTTTGTCTGTTCGTCCCTCGATCGCTACTGCGCTTGATTCCCATTCAATTCGTTTCTCTTAATCTTGTAATTCGCGTGTGTCGGTTGTATTTACACATCCAATTTTTCCATCTCGCCCACATGTTGCTCGCTATCTAAGCTGACTGGGGCCATGTTAATAATTAACTTTAAAACATGTGGCTATTGACTGCCTTACACTTATTTATAAAGATATGTTTTGACTTTATAGGTACTTGTCAAATACCTAACTTACAAACTAAAGTAGGCGAATTTTATCTTTCGATATTATCCATCTTATTATTTTAACAAACAAAAAAGTACTTGAAGTTTCGCATGGTGATTATGAACATGAATGAATGATAATGATTTTGTCGTATTATATATAACATATATTTATGTGTGATTATAATAATACATTAGAATAAAAAGCACACATCTACTTTAAAACGATTTATTAAGCTAGTAAAGTCTCTTACACATCAATACATCACACGAGCAGTCTTACAAAATAATAATAACACTTTGGTTTAAAACAATTCACAATAATGACACACCCTCTCACTAAAACGTTTTAATATTAATAAAGACAAAATAATAAAATAAACCCAAAGCGTACTTTACTTATTTGGAATTCAATATAAAATTTAGGTAATAATGTTATCGGTAAATAAAATGTACATGATATAATGCTTAGAAACAATACGCAAGATTACACAGGACGCGAGATCATTAATACCGAATTGAGGAAGTGAAGGACGATTTAAACGCCCAGGCATTCTTAAACATAAAAAAATTAACATCATATATATATTTTTTTATATATAAGAAATGTGCGTTTTGTCTTTAACTGACCACTACCCGACCGAAGATTATGCACTAAGATATTAATAAAAAAAATAGCATCTTACCGTTACTCAATCGGCAAATTGATAGAAATACTTTCATGTGAATAATATCGTTTAGGAATATATTTAAAAAGTGATATACGAGTAGGTAAGTTAATATTTAAGATAGTAAAAATGATATGAAGGAATATATTTAATAATTTATTAGCGTAGCAATATTTTTTTTCTAAGTACTTTAAAGAGCAAAAGCTTAGGTTTCAAATATTTCTAATAATAACATTCTACATAAATTTGTTTTTCGATTTCTATTGAAGCTAAAAGGTTGTTTTGAATAAAGTTTTATAAAGTAGTTCTTTGTTTTATTTTACAACTTTGCGCAGCATCTTAAACAATTGGTGAACTATTTGTCATCTTTACTGGGAAGGGTTGTTTTAAAAAACAGCTACTCTTTCCCTACGTCCCTTTTCTGACTAAAGGTAATCGTCGTAGGTACATTAAAAAAATCTTCAATGCTTTCTCGGTGAAAATATAAAAGATAAATGGACACTTACAAAATATCGA
>DWFO01002188.1:0-14187 GCA_018246595.1 Mimoniades nurscia nurscia | reverse complement strand
TGAAACGTGGGAATGTTCTACATTCCTCTGCCTACCTCTTCGGGGATTACAGGCGTGAAGTTACTTTTTTTTAATTGGACATTACTTTATTACTCATTCTTGATTATGTACTTGGATGCTTGTTATCATTCATTTAAACAATTAATTTATTCCCATAATAATTAAAATAATAACAACATTCTTTTTCTTTATCTTCCACATTATTCCGTTTCTAACATTGTACGTATTAGTTAACGCTAATTATCATTAAATTAATTCCATTAAACATATTACAATATTTTGTTTCGTTATAATATCTGCAACGTACATATTAAAGGTACATATTAATTATGTTATCTGTTACTAGTAAATTATTCATTTCCACGGATATATCAGTATTTATTATAAGTACATAGTATGTGGTAGAGATGTACGAAGCCCCTTAACTAGACGTTCGAGTTAATTGATTGTCAAGAGAAATACAGGAATTTACAAATTAGTTGAGGAGATGTATTTTATTTGAATTTATATTTTTAATATATTAAAGAAATATATATATATATATATTTTAATATTTATTTTTTCTGGTTAAGGTTTTCTAGTAGTGGCTCGGAGTTTGGATATGTGCCCGGTATATGGCAATAGGTTCACCACCTATTCGATAGTGGAATGTAAACCTAACTGATAAAACGTGGGAGTGAACTACACTCCTCTGCCTATCTCTTCGGGGTTTACAGGCGAGATGTTACCTTTTACTCAAAAAATTTATGCATTACACTTGAAATTCCTTTATTGCTGGACTACTAGGTTAATACTAGGTCTTAGCTGTCATTATGTTACTTTTTTTGTTTGTTATATTTTGTATTAGCTTTAAGTTTTCCGAAGGAATAAAAAATATGATAAAGGGCTGGTAGTTTCTTTGAAGCATCAAACGTATGTTGTAGGGAAGATTCAGCTCTATCATACCGAATTTTACTGATTTAGATAATACTTTAGGTCTATTTCATTAAGTACATAAATATCTGGGCTGTTATCACAACGATTTTTTTAAAGTCTCAGACAAGTTATAAAGTGCCCTAGTGTCTCTTATATTGACATAGTGTCTCACGTAACGACATAGAATCTCTCATAGTGACATAATGTGTCCCATAGGTAGGTGTGCCACACTGCACTCTCCTATGCGGAACACATCCAATTCGATCATGTCGAAGCTTAATTTTTGAATATAATACCTATTTCATATTCATGTCTCTATGATGTAATTTATATTCGCATAATTTGTAATATTACCATCGCAAAAATTGCGGGTACCTTTCGTATATGAACATTGTATTTTTTGTCGCGAGTGCGGTCGGAGCTTTAAATATGGAGGTATGACCATAATTATGTTAATGTTGAAATTTAATACGGTATAAGTCGCTCGGTGTGTTTATCACATACTGTCAATTCTTTTTGTTTACAAAATTTTGCAATTTTACATCGATACCAGTGTGATGGGGATAAGGTACGTGTTTTACCGTTCGCGAGTAACGAGTACGAACTATTATTCATACGCATCTATAAAACAATTATCCATAATTATCTTCATAAGGAGCCGACATCAGTATATTTCTATAAATAGGCATGTTCTAAGCTCCACCACTCAGTTTATGTCTTACTTCCAGTGTTATCAATATGATGATAACTTCAATCATTTTAATACGGTAATAGAGTACGTGTCTCCTCTTGAAATGTTGACAAAGGCTTTGCGTTGCGTTCTAAAGTTAACTTACACTCCATTTAAGCGTATTGAAATTGAATTTGAATCAGTGCAGTAATGATAACTATGTTGTCGGAATATCTCGTATCAAACTATAGGGAGCTTGTGTTTTTGTAACCAGACAGTTCATGAACTAAATATATGAGTTTATTAATACATAAGTTTATAAATACACCATTTGCATGTACATTCTAGTAGAACATAATATCCATGACATGTGTTGTATAAAATATTTGAAGCATCAGTTATTTATATTATAAACATCAGTGTCAAGAATGACAAATCCGTTAACAAACAAATTTTAAAATATTGCATTCATCTAAAACTACGGCTATTTATTGCTAATGATGTTATTACTACTTATACATACTCAAATAAAATAAAATAATACTTGTTCATTGACTGAAGCGATTAAAATTTTCATCGCTTTTCGCTCTATCTTTTGCAGTGATAGAAAGTAATTAAAACGCTTTATTCATATATTAGTCAAAGAAAGTTGAAATATAGCATTCGATAAATACATTTTTTTAAACGCCCTGCATAAACAAAATTACAGCTCAGTCAAGGGAATATTAGTTCGTTTTACTGGACTAAATATACTACGTATTGTTAACATTAATTCATTAATTTTTAATACAAATGCTATATTATACACAGCATCTGGTTAAGAGCCTTAATGAGGTTCGTTGATATAATATGTACCAAAGCATAAAAATGTACGAAGCTGTACGTAGCAATGATAGCTTAGTGATTTAGAATTCAGCCTCCCACACTACGGACGCTGAACGGCTTTTGGCGGGAAACTCTAGAAAAAATGTGCCTTTTAAGCCTAAAGATCGTTACTTACTATAATGATAAAGAAAAACATCGCAAGGTAACCTGCACATTTTAGAGTTCTCCATAAAATACTCTGAGATGTGTAAAATTTGCCTGTAGGGCAAGTGATATTCAACCCTTCTTATTCAGAGAGGAGACCCAAGTTCAAAATAGTTGATGATTTTCTCAGTTGAATCTACATCTGCGCCTGCTCCGTTGCAGAAACTGCAACACTGCTTTACAGAAGAGTGTAAAGGTGTATTAAAATATTAATTAATTAATTAATTAATTAATTAAATTAATTAATTTTAATTAAAATTAATTAATTAATTAAATTAATCTTTTAATAGACATGTATCTATAGTAATAAATGGGAAACATATAACAAAATGGTCACAAAACAATTCCATCTAAAAGTGTTTATTACAATATAATCTACAACTAATAATAATAATAACAATTTATATTCCATTAAGCATGTTACAGTTACAACAGCCTGACCTTTTCGTATATATTATAATGACCGTCGTAAGCTATAAAATCGGTCATCAATTGTATTTTTATTGCGTATAAGTTGTATAAAACGTCTAATATATGCACGAGCTACTAATAGCGACAGGATCGAAGTGAGCCTGCATCAATTAATCACATTGCCTGGTGGGGTTAAATTAATTTTTTACACACTACAAATGATAAAGACATTCGACTGAGGGGTACGCACGCGAAATTGTATGACAATCTCGTCTATGGTAGAGTCGTGCATGTTTGATGAGCAAGAGTAATAGATTACTCTAGCATAGGCTCTAAACTGTTAAACACTCCCCCTCCTCCCGCCGCCCTTCCACGTAATCAAGGGGCAGCCAAATAAATTCACAGTTGTAATAAAATTATACTAAAATAAAAATCAACTAACACGAAATGGCCTTTTACGCAGTTACACGCCACTTTATAATAAAATGTATTTTCGTGGTACGTAAATGCACGCCTGTAATCCTTAAAGAGGTAGGCAGAGGAGAATAGTACGCTCCCAATTGTCATTATAGTCCTTATATTCCTGGTTGAGGTTGGTACCAGATGTCTGTTGATGTTAGCGACCATTATTTACCCGTGGCATACACGTTTCACATAAAAAAGTATCAATTAACAATGTTAGAACCATTAATAAATTTCTAACTCAAACCCAAAAACACAACAACTTGTAAAAATGTTGACTATTTAATTTATATTTCACTCGTATGCATACAGTCGTTGTGTGATAAAAATGGATATAATTAAGATATTGATTGCGCGTAATTGTGCGCGCGCGCAGGTGCGAGGAACGCAGTGCGAATTTTTAATGGAACTGGCAATGCGAAAAAAAGGCGAAAAAAAAGGACGAGGAAAGAGAGAAAGAAAAACAAAGATGGACGATCCGACCAGCTGATGGCGCGTATTCGTCGCGCGATAGTTATTGATATCAAGAATTATTGGGCCGCCGTCAAAAGTTATGCCGGCGTTTCGTTAACGACGATTAACTGTGTGCCCAAGTAAAGTTTATCCTTTTGTCGGTGAGTGGCTGGACAGCGCTGAGCGATAGCTCGTTTCCACCGATATAATGTAACCTTTGTAATATTACACTCTGCGTATATCGGACCGATACTCTTTGAACATAAAATAAATTCTTGTTATGACTTGTCAAATATTATTGTTAATGACTATAGCGATTGCTGTGTAACGGAATAGCTGAGTTATTTTATATATGGAAGTCCGTTTCGACGACTTTGTTCTGTTCAAATTCCGATATATCGCTATAAAGCCGTTCATTTCGTTCCATCGAAAAATAAACGATTCTTAGGACTCTGCCACACTTTTCGTAAAACCTATCTCAGTGCCATGTTTTGTTATAAACATCTCAACAATCTCGACGTTAACGTCGATTATATCAGTGCAGAAGGCTTTAAGTTTTTATGTACTGACATAAACTTGTATACAGATAGTTTTGCATTCATAATGTTAACATGTATGTCACGTTTTGGCGAATGTTTTCCAAGAACTTGTACCCTTCCACCCCCTACTTCCCCTCTTGCGTTTTATCTCTCAACTTCCTAACGGCATGAACGTTGCGTCCTCACATAACTGCATAGAATAGAAAACCACGCATACCTTTGTTGTTCCAAATTTGAATTGCTAAAGAATGAGCGTTTAAGGTTTACAGTTATGTATTTGAATTTGTTTTTACAATTGAACGTTAATAAATAGGCGAAAACCTAAATAGCTTGAAAAACGAAACGAAAATTCTTAAATAGCTTTTGATAGCCCGGGTTTAAATACTAGCACGCACCACAAAAATATCACATGCTATAACAGTGAAGGTAAACATCGCGAAGGAACC
Source organism: Mimoniades nurscia nurscia (assembly GCA_018246595.1). Lineage (NCBI taxonomy): Eukaryota > Metazoa > Arthropoda > Insecta > Lepidoptera > Hesperiidae > Mimoniades > Mimoniades nurscia. Next base: position 9,262 of record DWFO01002188.1, on the reverse strand, counting down.
TTAGAGTTTCCACACTTTAGAATTCATAAAAAATATACTAAGGTGTGTGAATTATGCCAACACGCACTCGGCCAGCGTGGCAGACTGTTCAGCATTGGAGCGATACAAATGGTCGGGATGGATGCGAGATCTCTCCAGCATAGGCGGAAATAAAAATACAGTTATTATCTACTAGCTTAGATTCAAAAAAACTAAAAGAAAATGGTAAGCTGTAAAAAGTTCGTTTAAGTATCTATACATCATAGTATTTCAATTGTGTTTTTTTCTTATAACAGTTAAAGTATTGATATGAAGGATACGGTTGCGTAAGCATGAGTACATGTACTCAAATGTACACGTAGACAGTTTATACATATTTGAATAAATTACAGTCTCCCTATATACTTGAAACGTAACATCACGCCTGTTATCCCCGAAGAGGTAGGCAGAGCAATGTAGAACACTCCCACGTTTCACCAGTTACGTTTACATCCCACGATGGATTAAGTGGTGAGTTTATTGCCATACACCGAACACATATCCAGACTCCGGGCCACTACTAAAATATGTAATTAATAATTTAGCAGTGCCGGACCCGGGAATTAAACCCAGGACCTCCCATTGACAGTCGCGCTTGCGACCAACAAGACCAACGAGGCAGTCATCAACGCTTATTAATAATATGGCAATATTATCAGCACGCCAAATGTCTTACGGTATAGGTAGAATTCTCCCACTGCCAAATACCTCAATTCTTACAGACCTCATGAGCTTTTTCTACATTTATTACTCTCTTCATACAAGCGTGGCTACTTCAACAATTTCTGACTTAACCGTATAGGACTCTTAGGAGAATTAATAAAATTCAAGTTTACACAGTTTATTCATAAAATATTCACGATTTCCATGAAAACAATGTTCATAAGCAATTAGACAACGCGATACAAAAAGCATAATATATCCCCGATTACGTCCAGATAAAGTTATATTTATACTTTTGTTTCGTGAAAATATTTTTTTTCTCTTATCATTCTAAAAACAAGCGCAGACTTGTTTAATTGAATAATTAATGCAACTGCGATGTAAATGTAGAGAATTCAACTTTTTATTTCGTACCAAAGCATACGGCTTCTTGCCGTCTCAAAATATATTAGAAATTAATACGGAGCAATAAAATAAGGAATTTTCTGTTTCTTTTGCACAATATTTATGGCCATGAATGGCCATGTTATGCGACATCAGTAGTAAAAGAGTATCTCCATGCCTGCGGCGCGTACAACCTTTGTATACAATTTGTTCGTGAACTATACAGAGACGTGCTTCATCGCTTATTTATTTATCGTTCATTTTTCATCTTCACGCCTGTATTCATTGAAGGGATAGGCAGAGCAGTGTAGTACACTTCTAATATCCAAAGTAAATTTACTTTGGATATTAGATTACGTCCCACTATGGGATTAGGGTGCGCTTAATTGCGATATACCGAACATGAATCCAGATTCCGAAATACTGTTAGAAATTCTAAGTTAGATGAATTCGATAGTACCCGGGAATCCGATCCAGGACTTGCCTGGACCCAGACCAACGAGGCAGTCAACTTATTGCTCTAGTTATTATAATTATTTTATAGATGAAAATTATTAAGAATATTATTTTACATTAAATTCATTTGCTTTATTCCACCTTTTGTTATAGTTCGCTCTGCTATAATTTTTTAACTTCAACACTATTTCAATTATAGGGAATTCCAGAAGGCGTTTACTCCTCTAAAGAAAATAACGATGTGTTAGTAAAGTTAAATAAACATTTACGTACGATGCAGGCAATCCTTCACGCTACTCAGAGTCAATTGTAGACGGCATAGGCTGGCGACACACATTCATTCATTCATACCGCAATAGTATAGTAATTCATTCATATCGCAATAGTAACCTTGTAAAAGTTTTATTAACCATAAGCAAATTAACAAATAAAATATCTTTAATTGCCATCTTATGTAATGACGAGTTTGTAAGCATTTGCCAATAACGTATCCATTTGTTTTCGAGCTAATACGAGCCAACTGTATTATTAACTAATATATGTATTATTATAATATAAACTGTACTGAGAGTTTCGGAGCTCTTTTAAACTAGTTTGTACATGTTCGTAGGTGGCAATTTTTTTTGCTGCCGTTACCTGCTCGGATGGTACAATATTCAAATTAAAAAGAGAACACGAGATATGCTAAGAATTTTAGATGGTTACGTCAAATTTATATGTATCATCGTCTGATTTTATTGACGCCAATGAAAATGCTATTTAGCATATAATCCATCCCTTAATAGCAACGCTAAAGAAAAATCAAATAAACACTTGTACTTAAAATTAATTAAATTTTCTTTGATAATTACGGAACATGATTTTGAAAGCTACTATCCGTTCTAAATTAAGTGGAAGAGTATTTATGTTTTAAATTAAGTGGAAGAGTATTTATGATTATTTCATTTGTATCTTGTGTTACAGGGTGATGAATGTAGAAGTGTGGCGGGTGTGTAAGGATAGAAATATTTTGTGTTCGGTAGCCTCTACCTACCCCTTGAGGGAGCTGGCGTGAAGATATGTACGTATGTAAGATCTTACGATCTCATACAAACGTTCAATATCTTTTTAAATATAACATAGCCGTTTGAGAATGACACTGACCACTTAGCATCTAGTAACAAGCACTACCATTTGCGTTTACTGCAAAATAAAACAATTTTTTATTGCTTATTCTTGAAACGACCGTACGTTTGTACTAAAACACATTTATTTTATGTTAAAAACAAGTCCATATTTTTACCTTTAAAGAGATCTAAATGTGTGGCCCTAAAGCTATAACTTTTATTGTATATTTATATGTAAAGATACATTCACTTGTTCAGTGGATATGTAACTAATAAAGTGTAACCTTTAAGGCTGATGGGCATGTAAAAAGTAGTTCACATGTGCAGAGTTATGGCTTCCTGGCGCACACATGTAGAGTCGCTGAATATGTCCTTACAATTGCTATTGATTAATCATGATTATGGTAGAGCGAAACATATAAATCATAAGAACATTTTTATATTAATATAAACACCACTTTCGCCCGAGACTTTTCTTTCAACGATAGATTTATTTAACTTCAACTTCAACTCCAATTTCAACTTAATAAACATTAATAAAAATATTTTATATATGCATATATGCATACTAACTATAACTAGCGAGTGTGTTATCAAACCAAAATAATTTCCATCCCTTATTCATCTTTGAGATGTTTTACTATTATTGTTAGTATAATGACGTCATCATGAAAGTCCGTTACGGAGTAGGCAGAGAGAACTGAATGTCAAATATGTATATGCTTATGTACTTGTATTTGAATTTATTGTTCAAGTAACAAGTTAAAGTCAAGTTGATGTTTAAAATGGATAGCGTTTTTACGTTTTTCACATTAAAATACGTACGTAGTGCAACGTGATAGATGACGTAATACAATTAGTTCCATGCAATTGATAAGTTCACGATTAATTATTTATTATACTCTTTTTTCAGAAAAACGTTTCTTTGTTCTGTACAGGGTGACTCAAACATTTAACACACGTTTATTTTTCAGCATTTAATACTATTATTTATATGTTACGGTGTATATTTTTGTTTCAAAAGTAACACGCTACATTTTGAAACATGTGACGTGAGGATTGAATATTTAAATATCTTTAAAATAATTAATGGTTTCTTTATGGAAAATGTAAAAATATTATTAAGGCGACAAATAGGTATGTCAAAAGTGGCTAGGAAAAGTAATATTCAATTTTCAAGACAAGATAGGTCAGTAACTTATGGGAACGCTTGTGGGAAGTTAGGATTCCCTAAAACCCCTAGGATGTTAGTCCGTAAGGATATAGATGTTTGGCTTTCTTGGTTGCTTGCTTGGTGCTTCCTTTCTTCCCTCCTAACGGACGTGACGTAAATTTGCTATAATAACAAATAATATTTAATAAAGTTTAGTAAATAAATAATACATGAAAATAGTTTGATACTTAACCTCAGCACTGTACATCCGTATATACTTTCTGCATATCCTATAGACTTTTTTATACTGGTCGTTTTTAAAACCGCCGTAGCGCCGCAAAAAAACCAGAACGCGATACTTTTGCAATTGTAATAACATTCACATTTCCCATTGACGTCTTATTTGCATCTCCGTATGGCTTTATGGGTATTTATTATTGTTCTATGGTACACAGTAACAATAGTCACAGCAGCTATGGACTGGTCGAGGGATAGTGGGTACGGCTGCGGCTTGCGTATGCGGTAAGCGGCCATGCGAGCGGTGCGGTGAAACAGAATATCGATCTACAATGTTCAAAATGCTTCGTCTCGTAAAATGAGCGTAGGTCGCCTCCTACCAGGTGGTCTGATCACCTGATGAAGACAGCGACTTGCTGCTGGGTTTGCAAGGCCCAGGACCTGGAGGATCGGCGCTGAATAGAGGAGGCTTATGTCCAGCAGTGGAGTTCCCAAGGCCGACAGATGTGTCGACGGATGAGATATTTAAAGAACAATAATAAACTAAGAAGACAAACATCAACACATATTATTAAACCGATTAAAAAATTACTGCATAATTAGTATACTTATGGGGATTTAAATTAACACAACAATGCCTATTAATTCAATTTAAGAACTCTAGTATTAAAAAGGAGATTTAAATCAATAGGATAGTGCGTATTAACCTGATCAAACTTCAGCACCGACGCAGGCCGCACGCGTGTATCGCTGAATCGCAATACCATTATTACCTACATAAGTTTTATGGGCCTTTTGTTAGACTATCAGTACCTGACATCTTTGTTAAGTACCTTAGTGTGTATGAATGTTTATTTATCGACTCTACCTTATACCAAACTTGGTTTAGCGTACCATCGGCACCTTTGGCATTGTGTTGATGCTATTAAATAAATTATGGCCGGTAATCGATACCTTGAGTAATTTATTTTCAAGTTATAATCGATTGAAAAAAAAAATGCTGTGTAATATAATAAACATATTTATATGAAATGTCAAAGTTTCATCCTGTTGTGAATGTGTTGGTTTAGATTTCGTTAAAGAAACAATATTACTACTTCAATGTGGTAGTGCTTACGTATTGTCAGGATTTATCGCTGTTGGAAATAGATGCGACCCTAGGAATACAAAATTAACGTTCATCATCAACGTCATCATCATCATCAGCCTGTTTCCGTCCGCTGCTAGACATAGGCCTCTCTAATTAAATTAAATTAACGTCCAGTGTCTGCACAATACATATATTTGATTGATTAAACTATTGCTATTAGATTTTCACCGCTGGTCCCGTACAGTGTAAACAGCGAGCATGGAATGCTAAACATATCATCTTTCACGACCTGGCAAGCTTCTTCTACATTCATCATTATTTTCAAACATCTCATTGGTAGCGGTTGGTTGCAACTATTGGAGGTTCGACTTGCAGCTGGCTTGCGATCCGTTTTATAAGTGTAGGTACAGATGTGAAAAACCTATTATATACATAGATGTATAGTTTTTTTCGACGGTCATTTATGTTATTGTTATTAATGATAACGTATTGCTGTTAAAAATGTACTACTAGTCGGTATTGGTTATAACATGTCATAAATTTTTCACTGATAGTAATTGGGCCGGCTGCTCACAGAAGTTGATTTTTCAAGTGACACATTTTCCTGTCTTGGGACATTTAGCGGACGATCTGAAACTACGAATTTGAGACGATTCCATAGTGACCCACTAGTATGTATCTCATTATAATATAATTCTTCAGAAACATTGACATTTCTACCTTTATTTAGGCTACGTTTATCATTTGTTATTAAGATAATTTGCTTTTCCATCTGGAAGGCCGCCGCCGGTCCAGCTTTGTACTAGAGGCGACCAAGTCCTTATACTAAGTTGATTTACTTAAGGTAGTTAGTCATATCAACAGTTGTTACTAAAACATAAAGTAAGATAAGTATATACAAAATAACTGACAGTCATAGTCCTGCCACGGACAGTCCTAGTTCTAATGCTGACAGTCATAGCCCTGCCGCTGACAGTCATAGTTCTGCCGCTGACAGTCATAGCCCTGCCGCTGACAGTCATAGTCCCGCCACTAACACTAATAGTTTATCTGCTACTCGAATACCCGCGTTTGAGGCTTTCTTTATGTATGAAGAAAAGGATTATCGAACAAGACGGTTATGATATTTTATTCCATATAAGAATTTTTCTTTAACGCGTATAAGCCTCATTCTTAGTCTCATAAATAACCTCATCAACAACCTAATTCTCACTCTCATAAATACTCACTCAATCATAATAACCGAAATACCATAAACACTGCAGTTGTCAATCGCTGCCGTGACCTCGCTAATAGGACCACAAGATGAGGCTTGGTTAGGTCTAAACTAGTCGGGTTGCCCCGAAGAATTACACGTGAGTTACGCCGGTACATAATGTAATCATGTACCAATAAACATAAACTGTAAAACAGAAGTTACTTCCTCCCTTCTTGCTTTCCTCTCAATATAGTTTATTAAATAAAAACCTTATATCTTTACAATTGAAAATAACAATTAATGTATAATACTCTTTCAATTCAATGATATTATTTTTTATGCCATCTAATGTATAATAATATTCTATCTACTACGGTTGAGCAGAAGTCTAATATGTTCTATGTCCAATACATTAGACTTCTTCGCAATTGACAAATAGTTAATGTCAATACAATAAACGTAGTCTATATTGAAGTAGATTATATGAAAACGGCTACATTATGACGGGGTTAAGTAACGACATTTTTACTACAGATACTAAATAGCGTACACATATTACTGTCAGTTCAAATGCGTGGAACAAGTTTATAATAATAAACTCTGTACGTTGAAATAATATTAATGCGTAATTAAAACACTGCTACTCATTTTACGCGGACGATTGTCGTTGGAACTGTAATTGACATTTCAATATATACAAATATAAAGTAACACGTACTGGATTTAATGAATGTCGGAATCAAATTCGATTCGGATTATGGCTTTTATTGGTCTAAGCGTTATATGTAAAGCAACAAAAAGCCAGTCGATGAAACTCTGGACAATTGTATAATGGTGTAAAAAAATTACAGTAGATAATTCTCGAAATTCCGTACTTAAGTGTTGTTGAAGTTATGAGTATCGTTTTGTTGTTTGTATTAATAAAGTACAAGTTAGATTAGAACGTGTGCTGTAGTATTTTAGTGTGTAATCTGTAACACGTCTGTAATCCCCGAAGAGGTAGGCAGAGGAGTGAACAACATGTCACCAATTACATCCATAGAATAGGTGGCGAGCCTATTGTCATGTAACGGACACAGTTATATACTCTGAGTTACTTCCTTAGAAGGAATCCCTCATACTGAGATTGTAATGTGAATTACTATTTAGTATTTCCAAATAATTGAACTGTCCATTTGCACGTCGTAAATGAAGGGCTTGTTTTCTATTATTTCTTAATTAATGGGATACATTTGCAAAGTTTATGTATACCCCATATTGTAACTATTTTTTTCTAGAAAATAGCGTTGGCTGCCGTTCGATCATTGGGGAAGCTTTAATACGACCACAGATAATAATTGCAGCCCTTAAAGAAGATGACCAGTTCCTGACCGCGTTATACGGATGTTTATTAATGACCGCAGTGGCCAGTATCAGGTGTACTAAATGCCCGTTTGTCGCTTCATTAATATTGTAATAATAAAAAACCTTACACGCCTTTAATATCTTTAATATTTAAAACAAACTCGAACCCGGTCCATCCTAAAATAGATATAAACCAGCCACTGGATAGCAATTGTATGGAAAACCAATATTTATTGCACCGCTGTCTACCAATTAATGTCCCTTTAAAGCCGACGCGTGATGCATCATTTTTAATTAAAAAATATTGAAAAAAAGGGATGAAAATAAAGGTATAACTAAGCGCCTTAATGTCGTTAATTCAAAAATGGAGCCGGGTTTGAATTCCGAAGCTCGAGTGCGCATCTGCGCACGCGTCGCGCGGCTGTCACTTTGACACTTAAATACAAAGTGTGCGCAGTTTCCATCTGTTCACCATTTTTTATAAGTAAATATTTAATTTCTGTTCTAACACATGCCTTTGAAGCACTTGTATGGATATTTTGCGCACTCCATATCTGATTTTTACTTGCATTTATATAGTATTTTTATGATAATTTAAGACGTTTGACAAATATCAATATAAATATGCGTGTGCATTTTTTTATCGTTAAACTCATTGTTTATGGCCTGACGATGGATTTATAAATGTATAATAGTAATAATAGCAATGAATTCATCGAATTTAAATACAATTGCATAGTTTGCCAGAGTAAATTGCATGGAAAACTTTATTAAACGATAGATTAAATTCTGTTAAACTTTCCATATTATATTTTTGTTTATAAATTGAATTAAGGTGTAATAAATATATCGTTTCTTCAAGATTAAAAGCAAATTGTCACGATTTACAGTCCTCGTACTAAGAGTTTTTAAATTATTGTTTTTAAATCTGAATTTGCTTGAGAAATTCATCTAATAATATTTCATAAAAAATACCAGAATATTTTTCTTTAAAAAAATGAACCCGTAGTTATCCATCGCACTTAATGCACGTCAGTTTATAAATATGTTAGTATGAAATGTTAATTAACATGTTATAATGCATATGCAAGTGTGTTGACGAGCGAGACAGGTAAGTCTGTTAAAATATTAATATAAATAATATTTCTACGATATGCACGAGTCTTAACTGTGTACCTGTTTCTTCATAATTTGGATAGATATTAGTCATTGATATTTTAAAAGTAGGTAGTATTAACGTTATATAAATTATTAAATAGATAGATTTGACAAACTTAGACTTTTACCTATTTCTTAGTATTTAATCTATGTTTGCAGAATCCGATGTACATAATTCTTGCAGTAGAATGATATATTTTCCTTGCCTAATATATATTAATAGTAAAATATAATAAATAGTTATTTTTTACATTTTATTTATTAATATAATGTAATATTATAATTACGGTAATCATTCTGGCAGTCTTACTGATACGTTTTTTAACGGCTAAACTTAAACGTAACTTCACTCCTGTAATCCCCGAAGAGGTAGACAGCGGAATGCAGAACACTCCCACGTTTCACCGGTTACGTTTACGTCCCACTATAGAATAGGTGGTGAGCCTATTGCCATG
>DWFO01002187.1:0-14189 GCA_018246595.1 Mimoniades nurscia nurscia | reverse complement strand
TTCCATCGTGGGACTTAAAAGTAACTGGTGAAACGTGGGAATGTTCTACATTCCTCTGCCTACCTCTTCGAGGATTATAGGCGTGAAGTTACTCTTTTTTATGTTAAAGTCAAACTGCATGAACATAACCGCGAAAAAAAAAGTTTTCTGTTACTTAGACGTTTATTATATTAGACGAGGATTCTTCCTATGATATTAACTATGATAAAATATCTTTGGAATATGTTGCAATAATTAAAAGACACAACATCGAATTAAAAAAAATCGATCAAACTTAATAACAATAATGGGTTTAAAAAATAGAACGTCATTTGTAAACATCAGTTCACTCACCTTTGATAAGAGCGGCAACAACGCAATGTTGTGATATGCAAAAAGAAAGAAAATAGAAATAGCATTTCCTGGTTTTGTCTTTCACACATACTAAATTTTCGTTGAATGAATGGAATGGATGGTGTAAAAATTATCACACGCACTGTGATCCTTATGTCTTGAGAATAAGGTACCTACAATATGCGTTGACCTAATTTAACAAATTTTCAGCATGGCAGTTTCATTACGTCTCGATTATATGTTTTTTTGCGATGGAAAAATATTAGATAAAGCGTGTAGAAAATTTGAAAAATGAAAAAAAACTCCTGTGCCTAAAGTATGAAAGATATTTTTGAAAATTTTTTTGGAGGCTTGGGAGATGGACAGGTTCATGTGGTTAAATTTATTGTCGTATTATGGTATCCATCGTGTATAAAATCTTACGCACTGTATGTGAGTGTCACTGGTATGTTTAAAATTTGAAAAATATTTGGATTTAAAAAAATACAGACTGCACTTTGTCACAGTTTTATGTAGAATAATATTTTACCTAGATGTCAAATGCTTACTTAAAATGTGTATTTATATTTAGCGGCAATAAATCACTATGTGATAATCGTGGCCTTAAAATTGTGATGTGAATTATGAAGATTTCAATTTGGTGATGATCGAAATGGGCCTTAAAAATTCAAAATGGCGTCGAAGCAAATTGGCGCGGATACGGGTACATGATGTAATATTCGCGCGTTACATGTACGATTATATTTTCAACAGTAGTCGTGTTATAATGAAGCATTTACTTATTAATTTTTCTTAAAAAATGTTTAATATTGAAATAAAAAATCACTTACGACACTTTTTTAACGGTAGGTTTGTGATTGTCTTTGACTTTTAAATATTGTACTAATAAGATTATAATGGTATAATTCGTCCGAAATACCTTCCGTATTTATGTACATGTTTATAAATATATTTATCGTTGCTATTGATTGATGTGTTCTTAAAAAATGCTTAATTTACAAAGATTACGACGTGTATACTCTTTTGTAGATTCGATTAAGTTACGTGAAAATTGGAATCGTAATTCGTACAGTGGAATCATTCATACAGCGTCATCTGACGCTCGTGACACTTATTCGTATTCGTATTTGTCGAATTGTCACGTAAGTTTCTGTGTTAATTATAGTTATATTGTTGTTTTTAGTAATATTCAATTGCTAATTACACGTTTGTGTCAATTTCGATGTCGAGAAGCGAAAGGGCGTAAGTGCCATTATTATTCTTTAAAATACTAATTAAGTTCACAGAATATGTACACCGTAGTTGTGTCTTTAATGTATATGTAATAAAGTCTATTATTCATTAATTGTTGTTGGTATATATAGTTTTGTATTTAATATTATAAGTTACCATCCGTTATTGCGTCAATATGTAGTGACAACTGCTATGTATTTCCTATGAGTTAGATTCAATATTTAGATAACAATTAATTGATTCACATGACAAGCGTTTCGTTTATTGATTAGTTGAATACGAACTTAGTTTTGATATTTTTTCACATATCTGTCAAGTTCTCGTATCATAGAGCTTTATTATTATATTTTATATTTTCAAAGCATTTTGTTAAAGCTGCCCGGGCTTCTGTATATTTTAAGGTAAATGTAAAACGTTTACAATCGTTCCGTGTTAAATATGTGTTGTAGAGTTGTAGGCGCTAGAGCCTTTGGAGACGAGGAATGGTCCCTTGAATAACGACGACTACGGTGGCCTTAAAAGCAATGAAAAATTTACAATTTCCGGAATTTCGACGGTAGATGGATATTTTAAGTTTCGAACCTCTGTTATAGACGAAACGTTTGTCTTTATACGGTATAAGCAGTGTTACGCTCTAGGATTTTTTTCCTCTTCAGTTTTAGAACTAAAATGTATTGCTACATACATCCATAGCCACGGATGTTCGTTTTATTTCCGGTACAATTATGTGCTTTGATCGTTGTGTTAAAAATTATTGATAGTAATTTTAAAACCTATATCGCCTATACGATAAGAAACGTCATATTTTTTTGTTCAAAATTCGAACACGTCTATTTGGAAGTATCTTTCTTCATTATGTATTCAAGCTGCGTTCAATTTGTACCTTAACTTAATTCGATGTATTGATGTAATATTAATAAACATTATTATTGTTGGAATGTGGCTTTTAATTTCCTGAAACGTGTGGTCTGTGGTAGTGTAAAAATATTTGGTATGCCCGATATCAATTGTCGTAAATATAAGGAAAGCATTTTGGTGAAATCTACGAACCTTGAAAGTTGTCTTTGATGTTTTCTATGGCGCGTGAAGTCAGTAAAACTGCTCTTGACCGGTTGACCCTATCGGATTTATTAACCCGCCCATGACCAGGTCGCCATAATCTATGTACATATATGGCCTGAACTCAGGGTGACCATTAGAATGGTTAAATCATAACGTTGACGAGAAAAACAGGATTCTACTGCTTTGAAAGGTGTAAGTTAAACACTAATTACATTTCTGTGTGTAATTTATTTATCACCACTCCTTAGATGTCATCCCGTGATGCGCATCAAGTAAAACTTCAGCGAGGCTTGACTGCGAGAAGGCTGGTACTACGCACGCCCTTGTTCCCTTTAGTTTAAGATATTGTAGAGGGAACCAAAATAAATACATAATCTACATATCGACCACATGTAATCATATCTGGTATCTTTTTTATTAAGCAATTTTAAAAAAGTACTTTCGCGCACACGGTAGGTACATTTTCGTCATTTGCAGGCAGTAGATTAAAATAAAATATTTTCTCATTAAATTATTATTATTTATCGGGGCCGATTCATGTGATGACAATGACATGTCCACGTCACGTGCCGGGAGACAGGGTGTCGTAAGAGGCGACAGCCCGCCGCGGACAGAATGCGGTGCGGTGTGGCGCGATCTGCCGGACAGCGACATGCACGCCGCCTGTGGCCAGCGGTGTAGACGTGGCGGGAGACGTGCTCTGCGATCTCCAAACCGCGTGTCCAGCGTGGGGTTATAAAGAAAGACTCTTCAGAGAAAGCTTACGCCCACTGTGGACTGAACACATTGCTGATGATAATAATGAATCAGCCAACCGATTGGAAGATGTTTTTACAATATGTATAATATATGTAATGTGAATGAATTAGTTTTGTTTTAACTAAAACTCTTTTATTCTAGTTCAATGTCCAGCACTGCTGTTTAGGCTGCTGATGTGATGCGTATGTATAAATATTTGAATTGCACAATTGTCATGCTTTAAATTACAAAAGCTTACAAACTGGAAATTGGAAACAGTGAGATGTCATTAAAAAAATGATATGTAATATTTTAATAATAAACAGCTATGTATTTTACCATCTCTAAATGAAGTGCTCGTTTTGCCGATCGGACACGCACAATAAACACATGCGATAAAAACATTAAAATGAAATGTTAATAAAAACTTAGTCATTTTAATTATTTTCTTTTTATTTCGTTTCGCTCACTGATAATTTTTTATTATTCAATATACGTGGCTTTATGATTAACTTAATGTTAACATTTAGAATTTTCGAATGATATATTTGAATATTAAAACTACGTCGTGAATCAGTCGTCTCTAAATTACACTTATGTAGAGAGCGCACAATTCTACTAACTACATTGCATTCACCAGAGAGCCGTTTCAACTACACCAATAAAGAGCAAAGCCAACTCATTAAAAAACGGTTTAATTAAAATTATCAGCTTAGTGCAAAGTATTTAGTAGAATCACGTTTATTATCGTACAGTTTACAGAGAGTATGATATTTTTTTTATCATCAATACATTCCTACAAATACACACAATATTTTATTCAAGAGTCCTACGGTGTCCAATTTAAAACACAACATCGAGATTTTCATTAAATGCGTCCGAGGTCTATACGTCTAATCACATAAAAGGTATTCTAATTTAACACTAGATACGATTAGCCATTAAATTAACGGCCAAGTGTAGAGTTAACATTTTAACCAACTACTGATACTTAGCCACGCGCCAGACGGCTGGCTGTTTTTCTCTCATTAATAAAAATAATGCCGTTCCATTAGCGGCAATGAATGTATACCTAATGCACTCTTGTTATTTCTAAACCTCATTTATGAAATCAGCAGAACGGGTTGTTAATTAAATGGCTAATCAAAATGGCAGACGACGAAAACATATTTCTAATATTATATGTATGTTTTCATATAGCACATAGGAGACGTACATTTCAGCCATGCACTACATAAGAGACATGAATACACATATTATATAGTACCTATATAAAGAAACAGTTTTAAACTATAATGTGCGAAAATATTGATTTAACACTTAATATTAATTCAGAGATTAGTGTAGCTCCGCTCTTCTATAGTTGTATAGGTGACGACGTCAAACTTAATTTTTACTTTTTACGTACAAAAAATGTATTTCTGTTACATATGATAATTAACTGCATGTCACTAGGAGTAAGTGGAGCGAGTCTTCTGATGCGTATCGTGTTTATAAGTAAAGCTTTCTTTTCTTTAGTGTTAATAGCATCAAAGAACCGCGGGATTTTTTTTATATTATTGTGCATAGAATTCCCTTTCATTGACAATTTATTAGTAAGAAACGTTAACATGAAACATATATGTTATATGTTTCTGTGTTGTTAATATCATAGTCGCGTACAATTTATGGCATACGATATTATATATGAATGTTGTGAAATGGCATAGTATTTTTACATTATGCTGGAAATGTAAAAGAAAAAAATATTACGCAAATCGCTTTAGCCACTTCATTAATTGAATAAATTAATGTAAGTGACGTAATATTTTATAAATTTGTAAGTAAATCCAAACACTTTCAATATTTACACGCCAGTCGTATTTAACCCCCACCTCTATCCTATATACATCACCCACATCACATTCACCCCTCCAATAAAGAGAAAACGCTTCCTGTATATTTTCATATTGAACACATGGCTTTAGCAATTAGTTTCATTATATGTAGTAGGTACGTATATCATGGTTTGATGAACGCCCCGAAGTACAAATATTCCACACAAAAGCTAAACGCAATTTAAGTGCTCATTCACATTCAACCAGTGTGTACGACTACGGTGTTAAATTCTTTTCGGCCTCATTCTTACAGGAGGCATGGAACTTTGAAGCAATATAAATAATAGTGATGATGAATTGCTTTCAAAGGTAATTATTTTGATGATGAATATTTTTAAAAGGCGTTGATTTTGCCATTTCACGCAGAACTTTAAATTATTTTCCAAATAAATTAACAGCTGATTTGTATGAAATATTGCCACTTCAGGGAGTCGAACATCGTGTGTAGTTATGAAATAGATTTCCTTAACAAAATGGTAACAGTATAAGAAAAATGTTCGCGGAGGTGTTTTTAAATTATCGGGCTCTTTATAAATACCAGTACATTTAATTACCATGTTAAAAGTATAGCCATTTCATTAACGTATAAAAATTGGTTCTTTTTTGCCGTTTAATTAACAGCTTATAATTTTAATGAATCCGAGAACACGTAACGAAACGCTGCTGACCGCTCCGATCGCAATTTGAACGGATTTTTCCACAGACTGTGTCTCGATATGTTTGTGAATCTCATCTTAGCTAAATATTTAAACGGTTCGATCTTACAATAACCTTAAATAACTATACCACATTAACATAATTTAAATTACCTTAAATAAAAATAAAATATTTAATTACTCCATTTATTTCATTTAAGAAGCAATTTTAATTCAATCAAATTTCAAACATAAAAATATGTCATAACGTTTTTTTATTGAACGAAAAATAGAAAGCGATTTAATAAAGAGAACGAAACGAACGAATTAAAGGGAACGAAAATAAATTGGGGCATAAACAAATTGCCAAAATAAAAAAATCACTGGTAAATCTGTCCATACAGCCATTTATCTAGTAAAAAATAACTGCTAAGCAGTGCACGCGTAATCGTTACTTTTTTTTTGTATAAAATTCATTTTTCCCTCAATGCCATCTCATAGATGTTATCACATAGTTTCTTTCTCAAAGCTAGCTCTAAGCCCGTTTAAAAATGAATTATTAACCGCCAAAAAAGACAAATAGTCACACACACAATCATACATCCATTCACACACATAAAGAAAGACAGATACACAACACTTAAATCTGTCGTGAAATTTATTAACAAGATTTTTTTCCGTCAGACTAACAAAACAATGTACTTACCTCATTAGAATGTCTATAATGCCTAATAATTTTAATTCCTAAGAACCACCATATTGCGGTTATTAGAACATTTTCAAAGGAAAACATCTAGAAGATAATTATAACTCAGATATTATACCGTTTAACAAAGATCGGATTTGAGATCGTATAAATCATTTGGTTGAACTTTATAGCCAATATGCAACACGTAGTGTTAATTCCACAATCACAAAGACCACTTAGATATATCTAAGGAAAAATTAAAATGGCTAAGATCGAAATCGATTATTGCATTTTATTCTACTGAAGGATTAAAATTAAAATTTAACGCTGGTAAAAAAGTCTGCATAAGAAAAGAATGTTATGTTCAAATTAAGAACGGTTCAGTGTTGACAATCTACAGCCAGGCAATTATCGTACCACGGGCTGTAAAATTATCGTACATGGATCAAAATTATCGTATCCATCAGTATAACGACAACAATACATAAAATTTTCATATGAAACATTACAATAATATGTTGGAAGTGCTTTATAGTTTAGATATTGTAAACTTCTGTTCTTTGAATCAAAGAAAAAAATTTCAAATTAAATGTTTAACGATTAAATTCACAACGACAATAAAATATCTGCCAACACTCCACTAACCACTGACTGTGCATAGTCATCTTTCATTTATCCCAATCTATCGCCGGCATTGCATCTGAGAACTAAACCCGCAACATATGGGCTTGAAACATATGTCTCATACATTTTTGTATTCGTTAACATCTATTGCCCCTCCCACGTTTTCTGCTTCTTTCCTAACCTTTCTAATCTTTCTCCCTCTCTTCATCCCCTCGTTTTTCAAGTACGCCAACTTCTCCTGATAAACTGTAAAGGCTAAAAGCCAAGATCAAATTAATGATAATCTGATCGAAGAAAAAAACCAAAACCTGGCTCAACCACTTTCTCCTACTCTGCTATCTCTACTAACTACATCACCGCAAACTGACTCTCTAGTCAGCTAACATTTAACCTTCTTTCATTTCACAAAAAGTGTTGTAATTAACCAATTTTGAATAAATAATATTTGAATTTGAATTTGAATTCATCTTCCCATCGTTCAGTAGCGTTGTCCAACGTTTTATCACTTTTCAGTCATTCATTCATTCACCTGTCATTCCGTGTAAACGTTAACTGAACGAACTGAAACCCTGACTGAATGAAAGGCAATTTCTCACTCATTAGTCGTGTATAAATCCACTCGAATACACGCGTCGAAGCAAGCGTTGCTTTAATAATATATGTTGCGGGCCAAATAATTAATAGGACGTTATTCAAAATGCCCGCACACTTTGAAAATATCTAATACGAAAGCGTAGTATAATCACAACTAAGATATACACAGGCGTACATAGTACCTACATGCTTGTATATATGTATCTATATGATTACCTATTTACTGCGACAACACTCTTGTTGTGTAAACGCAAAATTACTCACCACATGTGCCGCGAGGTGTCGCTACCGTCGGATAAATTAATGTTATGGCATATACAGTCTATGGAACGTAAACGTTAGGAGCTACGCGGCACCTCTGCGCGATGTCTCATCGGCGCCGCACAGAGACGTACAAACGTGACATACGTAAGTATACAACGCATTGAACAGATCAATAATTAATCTATTGCAATTTGAGTCTAGTAAATGCATTTTTGTATTGTTTGGTTGCAACCGTCGGCGTGTGCTCCGGTAGCCGACGTGCGGGGCTCCGGAGCCTCGTACCGACACTCCACACGTAGTATATTATCATTCAAACATTCGAGACGCCTTATGCCTAAACGGGTACGATTCAAAATTGTAAAACATTTCAACACTTCTCCAAAGACAATAAATAGTCTTAATTAGTGATATAATATTCGAATGCCTGGCCCGAAGCGCCCGTCTCAGTCCACGGACGACTCGGCGTCTTCGTTCTTCGTGCACACGTGGAACGCTATCACCGGGATCGAACCCAACACCATGCAGGAGCCCATGCCGTAGAAGCACCACGAGTAACCGCCCGTTACGTCACGGACGAGACCTGGAAGGTGATTCACCAATGTAACATCACGTCTGACCAATCAAAGGGTAGGCAAAATAATTACTAAAACCCTAAGAGTGTACATTGAGAACAATTTCAGATACCAAGTTACTACTAGGAATATCAAGTTAGACAATCACCATAGCATCCGATCCGGGAATCGAACCCGGCACATATCGTTTGGCAATTGCGTACGTAAGCACTCCGCCAACGGAAACTGTGAAACTGTTGTCTTTCACGAAAGACCGAAACAAAAGAAGCGGAATGCAAGCGTCCCGGGGCGGCGCACCGGCGGTGGGCGGCACGGACACGGCGGCCAGGCTCTGGAACATGCGCACCAGCCCGTACGAGGACGCGATGCGCGCCGTGCCGAACGCGTCCGCCAGCAGCACCGGCACCAGCAGGAACCAGCAGCCCAGGCACAGCCCGTACGCGCCTGCGCACACCGCGGTCACACCGTTGTCAAGCAGTCTACTGATAACGATATCTGTGTGTATATAAGTTAGCTTCGCTTTCAGACATTATCAGATATCATCGTCGTCCAACCTCAGTCCGCTCCTGGACGTGGGCCTCCCGCAGAGAGCGCCACGCACTCGGCTTGCCGCATCCGGCTTCTGCCTGCAGCCTTTCAGATCGTATTCCAATTCGCAATTAGGTTTACCAAAGTGTGGTTCCGCTCACCCGAGGCCACGGCCAGCGCCCACCAGGACGTGAGGCTGGGCAGCGTCAGCACCGCGGCGCCGGCCACCAAGATGCTGGACAAATCGGACGACATTCTTAATAGGTACGTTAGTTCTTCGACACGGCATATTGTTACACACAAATCGATAACAGATGGCGCCACGGCATTTCTGAATCCGCTTTTACTTTCCCAATTAGAATTGAAGTAGAATTGTAACACAGTGTAACGGAATTTATGTTCGAAATATCGTATGACACAATCTACCTGACAATATACGCTTTCCTCCGACAGAACAGGTGCAGGTCGCACAGGTAGCCCAGCCCCAGGCGCCCGCACAGGTCCAGCACGGCGCTCAGCGCCACCAGGTGACCTGCCACCGAACAGGTAGATGATTTAACCGACGGGAAAGAATCTAAGTCACATATGTCATATCATAAACATATCTACAATTACTAAATGTGATATAACATTTTTGGGTCGTAGACAACAATACAACACCACGCCCGTATTTCCCCGGAAGGGAAGGTACAGAAGTGTTCTAGTCCCAACTTTCAACAGTTATGCTATAAGTCCCATGTAATAGAGGGTGCCTAACTAGCATGCCCATCGTTGGGATTACGTGCATAACCCCTTAGCGAAGGCCTGGTGATGATGAAAAGGGCTAAATCGAGTGCCATATTGGGCACAAATGGAGACTCCACGCCGCCCGTGGGTACGTGGACGGAGCGTGAGCGGTGCGAGGCTACCGGCGGCGGCCTTGCTGTGGCCGGCGGCCACGGTGTAGGCGGGCAGGTAGTAGAGCGCGTAGGGCGAGCCGCACGACATGAGCGCCACGGACGCGCACAGCAGCCCGAAGCGCCACGAGCGCAGCAGCGACACGTCCAGGTACCTGCGCACGGGCCGCGGTCAGCCTACGGCCCAGCGCCGGCCACGGGGCCCGACTGCGAGCCACTGGGAATTCGGACTACAAGTTCTAATTTCGAAATTTCAATAGCACCCACCCCTGGGTTACATCCAGACCCTCTCGACCAGTCCCTCCAAGTATCGTCAGTAACTCCGAATAACTCGGTGGAGAGATAAATATGTCAAAGTATATTCATTTATACACCAGTCACACTAAAAATGTAATGTAATGTGAAGAAGTAATAAAACATCATTCGTTGTAACGAAACAACTCAGTGAAAGGGACTTCGCCGCTCCCAATACACGTCACGTGAGTAACAACAGAAGTATCTGATCTGACACTTGGGGCTCTCTGCCTACACCGTAAACAATCTGGCGTCACGATGTACCTACGAGAATAATAATACAGTAACAGCACCACGTAAGTTAAAACGCGCGTTTAAAATATACATAGTTTATTCCAGACGGGCCCAATAAATTTTACTTGGATATGGTGTTCATGCAGCCACTCTTGTTGTCTTCGGCCTCCGCTGTCTCCTCCTTCTGCACTTCTTGCTCCTTCTTGACGTTGGCCTCCGGTTCCGTCAGCTTGCTGGATATGATTCTGCTCGGTAATGGCGGACGGATGTAAAGAGACCTACGAGAATACAGGCAAATATATAACTTCACACACACACACACACCAATTACTCAATCGCACAATCAAACAATCAATCGCACAATCAAACAATCGATCAATAAATCGCTCAATCATTCAATCGCACAATCAATACAAACAGTTTAATACGAAAAACTGAATATTTAATATCTTGCAATTGACTAATTATACGACAATTTATTAATTGTCGTATCATTAGTTATTTAGTCTTTTGTATTCAAAAGACGACAATTGTAAATAATGTCGTAGTAAATATACTATGTCATTACATACAAATAAATTGTAATTGTAAGGTGTGTTAAGTCCGCCAACCCGCACTTAGGCAGCGTGGTGACTATGGCCTGTACCCTTTCATTGTGAGAGGACACCCGTGTTCCAACAGTGGAACGATAAAAGGGTCGGAAAAAGTATATATACTATAGCAATCTTGCCAGTCGTCCTTATTACAATCAGAAAATTAAATTGGTAAAAATTTTCAAAAAAATTGGTAAAAATGTTCCGCTTTTTGAAGTTTTTTGAAATTTGATTCAATCGGACTCAAAAGGAAATTGAATTAAATTTTAAATTTTCCATTTTTTTTTTAATTCCAAAATGAATATTATACAAATGAAGTGGCATATAAAAGATGTATAATAATGATCTATTTCTAATACATATATCCTGCTATAATAAATATTATAGCTGCGCCCGTATACAAGCAGTTCAAAATTACTGATTATTTTAATGTTTTTATTACTCGTATATTCGTCTCTCGACGTAAGAATCTCGGTTTATTACACAGTTTAAAGATTCCACTTTGGATGAAACAAATGTAGGATTTATGAAGATGGTGAGGATGTCGATGCTAGTGACGGACTGACCGGCTGATCTTCCGGCGGCTGGCCTTGTACACGCAGGTGCTGTCCGTGGACAGGTCCTCCACCGAGTGCAGGATGGACGAGGACCTGGTGGGCCGCAGCCGCAGCCGCGCGACCTCTCGCGGCAGGCCTGCACACACCGTACGCTTGTGATCATCGACAGCGGCCTAGGTCCACTGCTGGACAACGGTCTCCCCTTTGTTTGTGTGTGTTTGTGTGCAATCAGACACAGAGAGTGACTTCTGGCACTGCCTACGCAGCTATCCCTAGGCGGTGTGGACATGTGGTCGTGTCGAAACAATATTTATAACACGTAACGACACATCTGTAAACCCCGAAGAGGTAGGTAGAAGAGTGTACGACATCCCCACGTTTAACCGCCCCAAAGTTATTTTTACGTCTTACTATGGAACAGGTGGTGAGCCTGTTGCCATATTCCGGGAACACATCCAGACTCCGAACCACTACTAGAAAGTTTAAATTAGAAAAATCCAATAATCCGCGAGCCGGGGCTTAAACCCAGAATATAAATAACATGAATTATTCAGTACTGTTTGATGCGGGACTCAAAAGACTTCCAAACTAGCGAGCATTATGCTAATCAATGTAGACTGACCCACGACGCCGAGCACGTCCAGCCCCTCGGAGTCCTCGGAGTCGGAGGCGGGCGCCGGCGGCCGCGCCACCTGCGCCCGGCGACAATATTACAGAAACGACTCCACGTAATCGTTTACAAGTTGCTTAGAGCATGTATACATATATTGCATATTAAATGATAGGAGTGCTACGTACGTAGGCAATGTGCTACGGGTGTAATCCACGCTTTGCATGCGTAGCCCACAGGCTACGCACGTAGGCGACGTGCTACGTATGCGCGTAGCACGCACAGAATGAACGTATTACATAATATGTAGGCATGGTGCCTACGCACTGTCTGCGCAGGCGCTGCGGTTAAGACTTGTTTGTAGCAAAAGTAGTTCCAAATGTAAGCAACATCTGTGTCCGGACAGTCGTGTTATTAGAGACATCAGTTCCGGGCGACTTCCGCCCTCACCTCGATGAGGCTAGGGTGTATGATTTCGGAGAACATGTTGGCGCGCTTGGCGTCGTCGCTGATGAACGAGTTTTTCTGGTTCAGCGCCAGGGTCTCGCTGTCCGGCTGAAACAGGCTCTGGAGACGGTTGTCCTTGTCCACCTTTCCTGGAAACGAACAAGTGGTATGAGAGACAATGGCAACATTTATCTACATCGTTAAACTCGTTTCAAAACAAATTTTCTATATGGGCAATTTGTTAAGTGGTCAGCGGGGAAATAAGGGTTTTATTCATACCTAAAACGACTGCCGGGATGGTTTATGCTAAATATGGGTTCCCTCACCATCAGTGAGGTCCTGCAGCAGCGTGGTGGTCTCCGTGGTGGTGGTGGGCGGCGGCTCCTGGCGCACGGTGGGCGGCGCGCGGTACAGAGTAGCCGCCACGCAGACATGCAACATGCCGCCCCCTGGCGGAGAGGAGTGTCGTTAATCTAAGAATTATTAGTGTGAGCCATAATTAAATAGGGTGTACATGTTGTGAGAGAAAAAATTCGGACGGAAAAATTATTAACATTCTTTTTAAACACGTCTGTAGTTTAATATCCAAGAACGAAATATCTAAACATAATTATTATTATTATAACATCACGTTAGCTCCCTTGCGCAGTGGGCAGAGAGCACAAAGTGCCAAATATCTCTTATAGATTGATGTTTGTTCTAGATTCATATCTATTTATACACTTATAAATTTATAAATAAAGAAAGCTCTGTATTAAGAGGTTGCAAGAGGAAAATAAAGGTGTGCTCACCGAGCAGCAGGACTGTGCCGTGGAGTCCGTACGTGCCAACTAGTTTCTCAATCAGCATCGGGAAAACGAAGCTGCCAGCAGCTGTCCCGCTCACACATATACCATTAGCTAGCGCTCTAGAAAGGGACGTATATAACCATTGCATATATATTATTATATAATATAATTGTACAAAAAAATATCTAACGAAAGTCAAAGATAGCGCTGTCACTATTAAACAGGTGGTATTTTTGTGAATACTTTAATAAGATTAATTTGTAGATTGGCTTAGATCGTTAATGGTAGGCATTTAAATAAATTTACTTCCAGGCAGGAGTTACGAGTACTTTACAATTTTCTATTATTAGTATCTAGATTTACTCGTTATGTAATGCTCACCTGTGCTTATCGAAGTACTGGGATACTATGACTATACCGGGGGTAGTTGACAGCCCACCTCCGATGCCTGTTGGGGGAAAAATTATTACATTTATATACTGTTTTACATATTATAGAAACCTCTATTCTAGGATTTACTAAGTAAAATAATAATAATAATACTTATTTTGTCATTTAAAAGAGTGCTGGGAGTTTTTTTTTCTCCGGCTTTTTTCTCCCGGTCTACTATAGCCTGAGGGGC
>DWFO01002186.1:0-14191 GCA_018246595.1 Mimoniades nurscia nurscia | reverse complement strand
TTTATTGTCTTTTAATTCACTAGTTTATCCTTCGTTAGTTTGTCTTTAGGGCCGTAATCTTTTTTATTTACAAGTTCATGTTTATTCGACTTCTATACTTTTCAAATAAGACAATCAAGGGGAATTTACCTCACGTACAATTGAAGTGCTCCAGGGCTATATTATCGGTTGCCCAATACACTCATTAAGTACTAAGCAGCGTACTGTAAATGGTGAAATCGTGTCGACTCCCCCACAATGATTAGTCGCTTGATCTTCATTCTTCGGCCAATTAGTAACGATTACAACTACGCCTAATTGTATAATGGCTTGTACATCATCAAGTCCAAGTACGCTTCGACGGTGTCAAATGTGTTATTTTGCAAATATAACGATGCTCCTGGTACATCGAATTAATATAATAATAAGTATGTAATCACGTCTAGGAAAATAACTGAGCCTGTAGGGAGTATTTACATAACTCACTAACTTATTCCTTGTAAAATATTTTTGGTAAGTAAAACCTGATGTCACCCGTGTAAAACTTTGGTAAAGTATAATAGTAGAGGCAATTATTATACTAGAAATAAGGATAAATTGGCCATACCGCGCTTTCGATTAAACAAGGTGTCTCAGTATTTTATGGGAAACTGTATTCGCTTTTACAATAAAATAACAAAACACATCATTAATCTTGCAGATAAAAAATTTAAATCGATTATTAAAGGAAATCTTTGTAAAAAAGCTTATTACAAAGTAAATGATTATTGAAATGATAAAAATGCTTGGTATGATGTAACTCCAGTTCCACAATAAATTTAGTTAAGTATTGTTGTAATATTCTAAGTGCTTATTTTAAAAGATGCAATAGCACACCTATTTCGCCGCTTCTTCTCCATAGCGAGGCATCTTCCAAAGCGGTGGTAACATCATTTTGACGTGTTGACAAAAAGTGTTCTTATGAACCAATTTTGAATAAATGAAATTTGAATTTGAAATATACCGATGAGCCTATTGCTATCGCGTCGTGCACACATCCAGACTACGAGCCATCACGAGAACTTTTTAGTAGATATTACATATTCTCATTTGAAAAATCCAATATGAGATGTGAACCCACTACCTCTCTCGATCGGCAGTCTCGCTCGCAACTACTCACCCAACGAGCATCTCATTTTTGATGACTCTAATTAGGGCATGTTCCTATTTGGATAAAAACGCAAACATGAATATTACAGATGTGCTCTTAAATTGTCTTTTAGATTGCGCTTAATTACCTAAATCTCTTTTACGACTCCGTGTAATAAAAATTAATTTCGTGGGATGATGCATACCCTTGGTTATCGCATTTTTATGATCTCATTCCGTACCATCGAAGCTGTCGTACTCAGAAAATGTAAAACATACGGACCTAATTCATATTGAGGTTAATTAAACTACGGCTAAATTAATGGTGTACGTTCAAAATGATAATGGTAGTCGAAAGATTTTTCATCGTCTTAATATTATAGAGCTGTGGAGTACACGGTCAACGAACCATATTAGCACGAGATAGTCAGCAGACGAGGACGCTGTTACGAGTGATTCAGATGTTGTTATTTACAAAAAATACATTTTTCTGTCCATATTTATGGATGCTTAAAAAGAAATATCTTCCAAGTGCGCTTGGATTCACGCCAACAAACCAATAAAACTGTATCCTGTTGCGAAATCAAGATTCAGAAATATAAAAAATGTGAAATGCATTAAAATTAATATAAGAATGGATGTGTCATGGATGCAGAATCAAATTGGCATATTTCTAAGAGGCTAGTCGTATAAGATTAATGGTCGTGTCTGTACATTATGTCCAGCTGCTGTTGAAATATAGCATGGGTTACTGGACTTTCTTTGTTCCTTAACGATCCTTGAAGAGTTGCATAGTTTTTTTCACTTTATTCCAAAGCCATGTTACCATTATAACGTGAGATATACTCGTGCATTCACTTAATATAGGTTAGATAAGATTAATAAACGCTTTTCATCATCATTATCATCGGCCTATTGCCGTCTACTGCTGGACACAGGCCTCCCTTGAGGGGTGAGGGGTGATGTCCGTGATCCTCACGCAGGCATGGGGGTAGGGGATCGCAGGGCACAGCTTCTCGCATCTCCTGGGCTGAGCATCGCGTCATGAGCGCCCAGGGTGTTCAACGGCGCCGATGTAAACCGCTCCATATAGCGATTAGCCAACGCCGGGGCCGGGTTACACGCCTATTACGGCACCATGTATCCCGGTACGAGGTCGGGGAATGTGTTCTTACTGCGCCTCGACACCAAACGCCTTTTAAGGGAGCGTATTATTAAATATTTTATGATTCGCTTCACTTCTCAATAAAGGTTTAGAAAATTATTATGTACATAGAATTAAATATTTAAATAGAAATATTCTTTTTATTTAATATTTTGTAATACTTTAAACTTGGGAGTACTTAATGCTTTTTCTTCCAGGCAAAACTAAGACAGAGAGAGCGTACAGTAGGTGTATAGTATAATAATAATATCAAAAGTACACGCAAGAATTACACATAAATAATTTAAATTATATTTCATTCGCGGTATCGGTGAAACTAAACATCGTTAGGAAACCTACCCGTATACTGTTCAAAGTCCCCCGTAATGTTCTCTAAAGTGTGCAGTATGCCAACCGGGACTTGGTCAGCGTGGTAACCTAGAATTTTAAACCTTCATAATCTAAGGGGGGAAGCGTATCTATCAGGAGAACAATAAAATATAATAAGATAATGATAACGGTGTTCAGAATATCAACACTTGTATGTGATTAAATTTTTTGTGTCCCGGTAGCCCTCGTAATGCAAGCAGGAGGGATTCATTCCATTCATGCGTCCAACGACACATGACACTAGTGTTCAGAAATAGATTCGCATCTCATACACTTGACATGATTGTGTTTCAGTCTCGCTCGCAGACCGCTAACGGGGACTGATTGTGTAAGAAGTGTTTTGATATAGGGCTTATAGATGCGATGAACGTGATTCACGTCGCGAACGCTTACTCGTGATCCGGTGAGGTGGAAGAGCGCGGAAATATGCGTAGATTTGAAACACGATAGCGTTTACATAGATGTAATTGTCTTTTTATGGTGGGTTGTAAGACAATTGTGAACGGATTCAACAGATGCTAGAGATTTAAGGCAGCGAAGGTTGAGCCTTCGAAACAGGTAATAAGAGACGTGGAAAATTGTTCAAGAATCAAATAGGTTCTAAAGCATAAAAAATTCGCCTTCAACCATAATGAATTAAAATTCTAATGCTGATTTGATCTCAATTCTTACAAAGCCCAATTAAATTATAATACTGAAAACCTGTGTGTAAGATCTCTTCCAAACGAACCCGGTCTTCAAAACAATCGGTGAGACGAAACACAAACAAACGAAGTCACGACTGCGAACAAAGTAGCCCCTTACAGCCAAACTCGACGGGTCATATAAATCGCTCGTAAACTGCGCAAACCTGTTTCGTATGTTTGGACAAACAAGAAAGGAGTATTGCATTTTTTGCGCATTTCAAAACGACCGGCACTTTTAGGGTCTCGCTTTTTCGAATACGTTTGCAGTTCACGACTTTAATAGGTTCGGGTCAACGATGTTGATCTTCGTTTAAATTTTTACCGTATAATCAGGTCTGCATAGATTTAGCTGCTTATATTTGTCTGCTAAAATGTGTTAATACCTACAATTAATACTCAACTTCCAATGTGGATAAAACACTAACGATACTGTAACAATAACTATAACAAATTAATATGTTGTGATAACAATAACACACAGCCATCTGATTCCAAAGTAGGCGTAGACTGTGTTATGGTAACTAGAAGTTTGATGAACTACATGTTATGTTTCTATACCCATATATGTATACTAAATATCTTCATAAGTTCGTTAAAGAAATACTGTACTACGGCGGGAATCGAATCGAGTCCAATAAATGATTCCTTGGTATACCTACATTTCTCGATGTTATAGCATGGTCCTTAGTATACTTTGATTTGAAAAGTACTCGGCAACTTTCACGCCTTTACTCGATGTAGGACAATAGTTTTCCACGTCGCGTTACCGTGTAGTTAAGGTTTTTTTCTCTATTTATTAGAGAAAGCTTGTCAGTGTTGTCAAGCTTGAGCGGCTTTTAAAGGTGTGATTATTGCAACTTGCGACATATCCCTTCGTGACACTAAAGGGTAATGGCGTTCTATTAATATTGCAAAAGCGTTCGCTTTACGATTTCTTTTTCTATCATTGGTACCTACGTTGTTTTTTGGTTCGTATACAATTAAATATAATTAATTGAATATATTTGCTGTTCGATTAGTTGTAAAATATGTTCTAGTAACTATTAGTTACTCAACGTGCTCTTGAAACTGTTGTTGTCCGCGAATTCTGATACTAATAGTACTTTAGCACTCATGCAGTGTTTGATAGATTTTTTTAGATTTTAAATTTGGAGATTCATTTTCGAAGGTAATTTTTGTCTTTCCCCTGGAAGGCTTCTTAATACCTTTTCTGGAAATTGATTCAGCGATTTCGAGGTGAAAATACACGTAGACAATTATAAAATACGCATTTACTTTTACGTTTAATGAGATTTATATTCTTGAGTATCTTTCTCAGTTGCTTCGTTTTAAACTAAATCAAACGATCGATGGTTAAAAGATCCTTTCCTAAGATATACTTAAACTTTTACACGCATTAATCCGCTGGGCTCAATGCTTATTAGATCTTCAGCGATCGAATGAAATACTTGGAGAAACACTTCCCGTACACATTTTTTGTGTGGACGTTCCCGCTATTCCTGCTCCTTGCACCGTTACACCGTCTCCGCGGCCACGTACAATGAGCCCGTCGGACCATATATCGCCCGCCCACTCGTTGAGTAGGAAACGTCTTTCATCGCCGACAACACGAGTATAATCGATTCAATCAATGGACTGTGGAATTTATGAGGGCTCCATTTACGTGAGTGTATTGGATTAGCTCTTGAATGGTTGGTGTGTTCGAGCGACAAATTTGTGTCGCTTGCGTCGCTGGTTATGATGTCTCCGCTACGTCCATAATCGGATTGCTTTCCTAATTAGGTGTAGCTTTTCGGGTAAGTGAAAATTAGTTAAGTTCGGAGTTTCGTCTTCATTTATCTTGGTATCGTGTCCATCTAACTGCACTATAGTATCCTAACGGAGTCCGTGCGCGAGACAGAGGATAACGAGTGTGACTCGGACTTTAAAATTATTTGAGAGATACGAGCACCTCCGATGCTTGAATGTTTCATAGAAACATACTCATAAACATTAGCTTTCTCATCAGGAGCATTCTTCAGTGTTAATAATAATAAAATTTGTAAATAACGACAATAACATTACTTGATTATCTTGGGTTTTTGTGCTTAAATGTTCCTCTTTACCCTGCTTTCGGTAGTAAAGTGGAAGAAAACTCTTCCACTCCCATGAACGTGTTCAGCTCGGGCGTCCCACGCGCCTCGTTATTGTGTGCACCGGCGGGGGCGGCGGTGGCTTGGACTTGACACTCGGTTTGCTTTAATTACATTGTATTGTCATTGTACTGACTCTGCTGGTCGAGTGGTGGTTGCAAGCGCGGCGGCTGATCGAGAGGTTCTGATTTCGATTTCCGGATCTTTAGATTTTATTGTTGTAATTTCTTGTAGTGGCTCAAAACCTGAATTTGTATAAACGAGGAAATGCACTTCGCTACTCTGCCTGCTTCTTCCGAAGTTACGTATTACGTGACGTTAAGTATTTTGTTAAATAAATATATAATTGTGTGAACTTTTTCTAAACCTATAAATATTATGATAATAATATCAAAGAACTTTTACGAACTGTGAGCAATTGTTAACGCCCATTCGCTCGTGCGGCCCATAACGAGGCGGTGTGGGAACGATAACTTTTAATAAACCAACTTGTTGAAAGTGATATTACTAAGGAATGTAACTTCAGCTTTTAGGATGAAAATCAATACAAAACCTTCACATTTAATATTCATCGATTCTTACATTTAGCTGCGACAGTCATATGCCGGAACGAATGACTGCAAGAATATGTCCAGAGACAAAAGATAGACCCGAATAGTAGTAGGTAATGTAAAATTCATCTCCACATTTCGATTGTCTCCACTTTGCCTAAATGTTCTTCGACTCGTGTTTATATGGTTAACTCTGGCCGAAACACACATTATATGAATTGTTAAAGTCACCAAGAAAATAAAATACTATATCATAATTAAATATTATGAAGGTTCGCGTGCAAAATGGGTTTCAGGTGGGCTGTGTATCAAATATCCCTACCAGGCGTGAATAAGTTGACAAGTCGAAAATGGACATGTTTCAGGGCAGCCACTTTAAAGTTTGAATTTTACCTGTAAATCGTGGTTATTCAAAAATTCACAAGTTTGTTGCGTGCGATAGAACGTGGACCGGCCGTTAGTCATTTATTCACCCTATAAATACGGCAATTCTAATGGCTATCGTAGAAATAAAAAAAAGAAAAACAATTATGCAACTCGACTTATCAACGTATTCACGCCTGGTACGGATATATCAGGTAGAACATAATGTATACCGTATATTCAGCTTTATTAATTATAGTTAATTAAGTCCGTATATTTAGACATGTGTACAGCTAAATAATGCCGGGCCGCAGCCAGGTGAGGTGTTCATAAGCGTACGTATAGTAATATTTTTAAAATTTCCTCATACACTGTGAGTCTATCTCAGTTTACCCCCGAATCAGCGTCCATGTACACATTGACAGGGGCGTATTGCCCGTAACCCTCGCGCTAGGCATATGGCTCGTGCATTTGTTCGCTGCCAGTATTATTGAGTAGAATGTACGTACGGCTACTATGTGTTTACATTGTACACCCAGTTGTTGGGTCAGCGGCAAGGGGTTCCAACTCAGTGTCTGAGGCTGCCGACGGGGAGGACGTTGATTACATGCGAGATGCATGTGTAATAACTCGTAGTCAGAAAACTTCAAACGTTCTCACTATATGAAATAATATTACTGCACTGTCATTCGTCGGACACACAGACACTAACATACACATATATACGTTTTGTCTCCGTTTTTATGCAATATTCTACAGCAGTAACAGTTTACATTTTGACAAATAATCAGCGTCACCTATGGACATTACCAACAATAAAAATACATAATAATTCACAATTATTATAACGTAACGTCACATCAAGCCTATGATCCCCGAAGAGGTAGGCGAAGAAATTTAGTACAGTGACACGTTTCACCGGTATTATGACGAAATGTTACTCATTAATCAAAGATGCACGTAGCTGTTTCGGCGCCGTGTGCGAAGTTAGTATGAAAGCTCCATCGTAGTTCCAACGTGACTTGCGTTATGAGGCGATATGCGCTTGACGCGTCGCATTACCGCGCCAATGGCGCATTACCACCATTGTCGTACAGCAAACGTACGCTGAAGAATGTTCAGAATTCAGTTGTCCGAACAAAGGTGTTTATTGCACACCATTGTGCCTGCGAGGAATACCATCGTATCGTGTGGTAAATAGTCAAACAAATGAGCCGGTACAAATGTGATCAAGTCAAGTTTTTAGGAATTTGTGTTTTTGGCAGTAGTGCAAAGTGAATGCGTCTCGGCAAATGTTCCGAACGATCTTTGACAAAGTGGAGCGCGAAGATCTGCGAAATACTGTGGGCACATCGGGATACGAAAACCCAGGGCAAGATAGCGATAGTGCCCATTTTGTTTACAGGCTTGATATTACGTTATGATTTAAAATTATATTCATTTCCATCTATTGTAACAGGAGGGCTGCCGGACGACAAATACTTTTATGTTACGTGGTCAAGTAGGTCCAGAAACTTTAAGTTCATTATAAGCATGTGCATTCAATAATATTTCTTATTCGTTAGAAATGGTAATCGAATAATAATCGTTTCGTATATTTCTGAGTCATCTGATTCTTATAAACTTACGTCACACAGTAAAATGTAGTCCGAATAAATATACTGCTTCCTAAACAATTTCATGCTCAGTCGAACTAACTTGTAACTCTTTGTGAATGTAATTCACAAACCTTTTCACCTTTATATAAAGTTTCTTTTAGATATCGGCCAGTGTTATGAATCAGAATGAAATAAAGTGAAATAAATAATCTCCCATGTTCCGATATGCTCGTGGTATAAGTTTTTATTTTATGAAATACATTACTCGCCCACAACTATATAAACAAAAGTTGGAATACTGTGTGAAAAACAATTAATGGACGGGAGCTAATGACAAGTGAATCTTTTTTGTTTATAAACTTTACAGCATTCATAGCATATTGGCCATGGTCTCCATTCCTATAACAACCTCAGTAATGAATCATCAACCTCGCTCCGTCCACTGCTCGACGTAAGCTTCTCCATTAGTACATCTGTGGGCTCCACCTTTTGCTCTTCGTCTTCAGTCACTGCCGGCTACTTTGCGTATATCGTCACTCCACCTGACTGAAGCGCGACCTACGCTACGTCTGCCAAGTATCATTTACACATATTTCATTTTCGTATATAACAGAAGCCGTATAGGTTTTTTTGTAATCGCATTTTAATTTTTAGCCACGTTTTAAACAAATCAAGTCTTATTTTTGTGATCTTCTTATATCTAAACTTGACTGACTCGTATATCTAGTGGTCGCGAGCGCGACTGCCGATCAACAGGTCCTGGATTCAAATCTCCGTATCTTTAAACTTGTCTTCAAAAGGTTAAATTTTACGCATTAACCCGACATGGTGAGCACACGTTTATGATTTGTGCTGTCATATTCTATAAATAGTGATACGTCATCGTTTAATCACAACTCACTCGCAGCGTCGTGGTCCAGGCGATAACCTCACTAGTAATGTCGTCGCTGACTGTCCACCCTCAGTCGTCATCTTCTATTATTGCGTGCAGTGACTCCCACCTCTTATTAATGTTGTTACTGTTCATTTGTCTTTATTCCATTTTGTTTTCTAATATCTTCTTTTTTTGCATATAGTATTTTTATTGACATGGTTCTTAAATCAAACTACCAATGTATAATGTTACCTCCAATAGCCTAAGCCTAAAATAGTGTTTTGTTTTGCTTTTATATGTGTAATCGGTAAAATTCATTGGGATAATTAAATGTAATTGTCATAAATAGCACGTCCATACTGAATGAAATTGATGAGCTTTTTCGTCTGATCTCGTTAAGAAATAATTTGTTTTCTAGTCATTTATTTGTTACCTAATAAGTTAGACGTGTTTACGAAAAACATTTTAATAACAAACATATTAATAATGATATGCAACAAGGACCGTTGATCTCATGTTTCTAAAGCTTACCTCATACTAATGACTCAAACGTTAGTCGCGTAGAAGGAAGCAACGTCGGAAGCGAGCACTTTAAGGAATATTTATTTTTATTAGCATTCTCACGGTCGGGAAATCATAGGCATGACTTGGACACAACAAGCACATGTGTGTCGATTACTTTACGTAACTTGTGTTTGCAACATTTAATGTGGCCACCTTCATACAACGCATATAGTGCTCTGCTAACTTACAAACTTACAGACTAGGGAAATTTGAAAACATGAAAAGTTATTTTTCTTCTTCTCGCCGAGTCGATAGCTGACCGTGAGTGATCAGCCATCGTGGTGAAAGGATTAGTCGCAACGTCCAGGGTGCGCCGGGCAGTGTGTGTTCGTACTTAATAAGACATAGTCGCCGCTCGGGGAGGCTCCTTACATGCACCCCGAGTTATTTTTACAAATAGGGGGGATAAGTCTTAGGTCATTTAACAACTAAAACTATTTTTCTTGTATTTCTCTTTGTGTGTATAGACCGATTAATATTAAATCATATAAATCAATTATCAATGTAAATGATTGATTGGCTCAAAACTGAACTCTGATTTGAATTAAAATGCACTGCTACTTCCAAGGTCTACTTTTCGATTTTCCATCCGCCTTCTTATTCATTTGTCAGTTTTTATTTTTGTACACAATCATCCTCAATTTTTCCCAAATCACCTTAAGAATTATTCCACTTATGCAAATTTGAATGTAATAATAAAATTTGTAATAATAAAATTCAAATGAAACGCCATTTGTTAGAACCGTTCACAGGACACTTTTAATAGCGTAACTATGCCTGAAACCATTATTCAATTCACATGTACTGCACAATTATTTGCACATTTACAGTAGTAATCTTTGTGCTATAAGTGGAATGACGCGGTGGTCGTTTTGATGTAAATGGCAATTTTGTAGTTACATCGACAATATGTGTTTTGTTGTATGTATTGTTGTATCTATTGTTTAACCACTCTTTAACCTTGGCATCTGAATAATGTTGGCTGTATCTTTATGACCGTTATTGTCGTTTGTTGTGGTGTTTTAGAATTTTCAACTGTTATCAATTACAAAACAATTTGCATTAGTTTAATATTAACTTAATCAATCTACATTGTCATCAAAGTTACGGTAATACAAATCTCATCCAAGTTAACATGTTTTTCACTTCTTGTCCAGTTCGAGCAAAACTAATTTTGCTTTAAATTTGCTCATTATTGTTATCCGTCTAATGGTTCCGATATCGAGCCCGATGTTGTATAATATCAGTTCCATCGTTAATTCCTCTAAAGGTCAACAGAGTGGTTGTCATGAATTACCATCGGCGCGATAATCGCAGTACGTTCACCCCGCGATCTCTTTATCTCCGTACAAATCTTTATTGCTCTCAAATAACTTTAAGTTTCTATCTTCAATTATTTTACCTTAGTTTAGTGGATTCGACAGCTGTTTTTTGAGAGTTCTCTAGTAGTGATATAATTTGCTAGTAATCATCATCATAAGCATCGTCATCCCATTCCCACCCACTGCTGGAAATACGCCTCTCCAATAGCATGCCACTGAGTTCGATCTTCAGCTTCAGGTTCCATTTTGTTTTTTGGTCTGCAATGTTACTTGATTTCCTATGACTACTAAGTCATGTGTATTTATTTTTCTTTTGTTGTCTTTATTTGATTTAAGAAGAATTGTATAGCATATTTATCTTTTATTTTGACTGAAATTTTGTATTAGAATACGGATTTATCTGGTAAAATTATTTGAGGCATTTTAAACTAGATTCGCTGTTAAGCATGATGCAGACTGCATTCTTGTGTACTTTCTAAAATAGCGGACTAATGATTTAAAGGCATCCATTCATCTACAATTGCCTTAAGGTTAGTAGTGCCTACCGGTTCTACGACATTTTGTGTGGACGCCATAATCCCGGTTCAACGAACTGCAATCTCATCCTCATCTCCGATCAGCGGTAATTATTGTTGTGGAAGATATTACGATTCGCCATCGACTTATTCATATATCTGATCGGCCCCGAGATGCTTCTTCTGGTTTGCATTCGCATTGCTATATTATCTACATGCAAACTTTGTATGCATTTAAGAGTATTATAAGATTATATATCCTGGTAATAAACGAAAGCTTAAGAAAATGCTCTTTGTTGCATAAATTGGACGTCAATTGGAATTGAATTTATGTAACGTCGACATAGAGATTCATTGTCTGTACAAATATGTCTTATACGAATCGTGTAACCATCGAAAATCCTTCTACTTTCTTAATATTCTAAGAAAAGAAAAATGTCTAATTTGGCAAACATCATACAATACCATAAAAGCACCATTAAATTTTGATAGGTCCTTCGCCACGGCCCCATATTGTAACGTTCAGCTTGCCATTTTCCAATTCCATCAGCAATGGTAATATCTATGAAATATTAAAATGAAAGACGGCAATGCCATCTAAAAAGACTAAAGACTTAAAGAAGACTAAAAGACTCGAGTTTCTTACAACTCTAGATAGCATGCTAGTAGAAAATCTTACACGTTGCGTGCTAATCCCAATGTAATTGTAAAATTAGCATCAGTTCCAATAGCAAATGGTCCGTGACCGATCGAAATGACATTCACACTTTAGCACGAAGAATGAAACTTTTACGCTTGGTGCTGATAAAACCTATCAGGTTAAAGCCAAATTGTAGGCCGTAGAACTCTCGGTGAAATATGTATGTGTCCAGTCATGCGATTGAGTGCAGATGATTCAGTTAAGCTAGGAGAAAGTAGGATGCATGAAAACCAGTAACTTGAAATGTATCAAATATGTACTGGTTAATGGTTAAACTTTCACACATTTTATGATTTTTTCTTTTAATAATGAAAATTTTAATTATCTGTTTTTTATAACTTTATATTTTTGTCCGCTTCTTAATTCTTTATCAGTGGCACATGTGTATCAGTAGCAAAGGCATTTCATTTCTCTACACGATTTATGTAACTGTAAATTAGTTTTCTACAACCCTTATATGATACAAAATCCTAGTAAATCATATTTTAGGGAAAATGTCAAACCAAATAAGCAAAAGTAAGTCTTGAGATGATATTGATCCTGTATCCCGACGTTTATGTGCCGATATTTTATTACCGTGTCTAGACTGCGATTTTGTTGGCGCTGACCGAGCTTAGCGAAACGACCGTTAAGTGCCGCGTCGTCGTCGCCTCTTGGAAAATATTACATTTGAATTACTGGTATATATGACTTTACAACGCAACAAAACGAGCTTTTTAAAATTCTGTCTGTAAGATCTTATGAAACGGATCACTCTTTATCATCCTGTTGTACAGGTAAATGAACTATGATCTGTATTAAGATGTCCTTGATAAGTACCTAATGTAACATGGATTTTTTTCGAAAATCATATTTTATGAAAACAACTTTATTCTCACTCTCAAAAAACCTTCTGTTCTACCCAACACCATTTGATTTATCGTCCTGTCCATTTCTACTTCTAGCATTATTAATTGAATTCAACAATTGCTCACCTGCTTTCTTACCAACCTTTTAATTTCATTTTAAAAGTGACGCACCAGAAATTCACCAAATGTGAAGGTATCATACGAGTGCCGATCTAAACTGGATGGCTGCATGGAAACCGGTCCTAACGGCCTCACGTTCAGTGACGATGATGTCACCTGGTGTTTTGAATGCAGCGGCGGTTGGTTTCGAGTTTAAATAACTTTTTGTACACATAACGCTCAGTGTGCAGCGTGTACGTTTGTTGTAAAACGTGCAAACATAGTTTCTGATATCAATTCACTATTAAGTTGACGTGATGAGATAACTTTTCTAAATTTAATTTTCATTAATGATATCTCGGAAGGAAGTAAAAAATATCCACTCATTCTGTTACGGTAAAAAGGATGGTAATAAACAACGTTTCTCTGCATATGTTTCTCAACGCGTGTAGTATTTACGAGCTTATCTTGGTCCCTAATTGCATTTACCAAGGTTTTTCGGTCACCGAATTGTGTCGAGCGACCGCGGCCGGTATATATAAACGGCATGATGTCACCCTTGACATCCGACTGGCGTAGACGCTCATTGTTCGTTATGTCACGCCTAAATCGAAGTGAACTTTTCATTTTATCCGGATTATATTATTGTAAGTTGAATAGCTGCATGTGAATCGCTCAACCTGGTCCGGTTCACTGCTCGAAGAAGAGGCAAATGAAATATTCCAGTTGTCCTCGTGTTTGTAACAACAATTTTCTTCTGATCTTATATTATAGTTTTGTATATTAGGCTTTAGTGTTATCAGTGAAAATATTTATAATAATTCTTTACATTCTTAATACATGTACTTATTTATGTATTTATCATACTCTTCTATTTACAAACTCTTTCGTGATTTATATTTTAACGCCTTCGTCATCTTTTTGTACTTTATTTCTTTGCATGTTTATTTCTGTGAATATTTAAGGTTACTTTTGATATAGACACCCGATTTCTCACTGCCTACATATTAACAAGCAATTTGCAAGACGATTATTAGGCTATTTGAGATTTTATTGATCATCTTCACTGTAGGTATTTACACCTACATTATTAAATATTATTAAATGGATGAACACCTTGGTCTCATCGTCAACATTCCCATTGTATAACGTTCACGTTTTTACACTAAGACTGCCTCGTTGGATTGCCGATCGGGAGGTCTTGGATTCGATTCCCGGATCGGGCACTACTACATTTTTCTAATGTAGATTTTCTAGTTGTGGTTCATAGTCTGGATACATATCCATGCCCGGTGTAT
>DWFO01002185.1:0-14193 GCA_018246595.1 Mimoniades nurscia nurscia | reverse complement strand
GTTTCATCTTGACGTACAAAAAGTGTTGTAATGAACCAATTTTGAATAAATGATATTTGAATTTGAATTTGAATTAGGTCTCAGTTATGATCAAAACCATTATATGTTTAACATTTCTATTAGGTACTGAAATGTACTGTATTTTTGTTCAGTTTATCTGTATATATATACAGACAGGTTAAATGGTGTTGAATAAAATGAACAAAATAAAAATAATTAAAGGTAATTTTACAAACTAGATTTGGTTGGACTTGTCATAAACAACACAATTGTTCACAATATTCTTAAGATTAATTAAATATTTATTAATTGAGACCACACCACAGCAGCAAAGTATTCTCAAGCAAAGGGCCATTTACAGTATTTTTTTAATATCATCACACTAGATCCAATATGCCACCTTCAATATTATAATGTTTTCTATATGTGCTATATTACTCACAATTGTTTATCTGAATGAGTGACTTATTTGTAATGATAGTTATAATCTATTAATGATGCTACAAAAAGCCTAAATAATATGTTTAATTTGGTCTGCATAATGATATAATGAAAGATATTTAAACATTTCTCGTTCCAGGATATTGAATACTTTTTTCCAAAATCTCAGATGTGTTCAATGCGCTTAAGGTTGACTGCTACATTGTCTAATTGCACTCTATGTGTAGTGAAGCCACATGCAATCCGAGAAGGGAAGCTTGGAGCGATACTAGAGACTATAGATGAGGGAGGTTTTGATGTCACTGCTTTAAATATGTTTATTGTTGAAAATGTCAACGCTGCAGAGTTTTATGAAGTATACAAGGGCATTGTTCCAGAATATAAGGTTTGTTAATATATGTACTTAACAATTGAAGATATATTAATTATAGGTTCATTGTGCTGTTTCCTGGCAATGGCCTCGTACGAAAGAGTATTTAAAAGTTAACAGTACATTTATATAATACCAACATAGAGTTCGAAAACAGTGATGGTTTATTTCTAATTTCTAAGGTAATGATAGCTTGTATTTGTTGATAGGTATTAAAAAAATATTCTTTCTTACAGGGCATGGTAGATGAGTTGGCCAGTGGGCCATGTGTTGCCATGGAAATTGTGGCTAAAGATAAAAATTTGAATACAGCTGTGGAATTCCGAAAACTGGTTGGACCTTCTGATCCTGTATGTAATTTTTTACTTATTGATAATTTTGTCTTCATGATCTACATTTATTTTAAAAACTCATGTAGCTATTTAATTTAATGTTTAAGTCCCACTGAGCTGGGAATCGTAACCATGTAATTCTATGAGATTCTACACTGTTCTACACTGCTAAGTTAACTATTGAATTTGTTACAGGAGATTGCAAGACTCTTAAGACCGTACACTCTGAGAGCTAAGTTTGGAAAAACTAAAGTCCAGAATGCTGTACACTGTAGTGACTTGGCTGAAGATGGTCTCCTAGAAGTTGAATACTTTTTCAAAATACTAGAACTATGAAATGTATGGTTATAATTAAACAAGTCATTATAAATTGTGACAAAATTTATGTCCTAACAGCATAAATTTTATTGGTGTTCCTTTATGTTATTTTAGTTTTGTGGTAATCATCAATCATTAATGAGAAAATATTTTTCATAGAATTAAATTGTAAAATTCACCGCCTTGTTGGTCACGTTAGCTGCAAGCGCGACTGTATATTGGAAGGTCGTGGATTCAAATTCCGGGACGAGTACTACTGGATTTTTCTAATTTAGATTCTGGAAAAGTGCCCAATATTATGGCAATAAGTTCATAACCTGTTCCATATCGGGAAGTAAACGTAACTGGTGGAACGTAGGAGTGTACTGCACTGCCCTACCTATCTCTTCGGGGATTACAGGCGTAATGTTACGTTTAAATTGTAAAAAAAAATATAAAATCTGAAGTTTTGCTGCAGTGATAGTTTTAACATCCTATTTTCTCTTTTAAAAACATGAAAATAAAGAAGCTTCATGTAACAAACGTAATTCATATAAAATTAATCGTGTAAATATATATATTTTTTAAATTGTGCTGTTATAATTATAATGTAAGTAATTTTTGTTTGGTCCTCATAGATAATATACATCAATCTATACAGGAATAATAATAGATTGATAAGTAGAATATGTTTACCATATTTAATTCGTACTTAGCAAACATAGCAGTATGGCTGAATTCTGCCAGGACAGTGCTATGGCACACCTTGGAAAAGGCGTATGGCCAGTAGTGGAACGATAAAGACTGATGTGATGATGATGATGAAACATAGAGATGTTTATGATTCTATCATTCATCACTATCAAAACTTAATATGAATTTAGTGTAGCATTATTGTATTAAATAGGCTTTTTCAGGCGATTCCTTGGAAACTTATGTGGAAATATAGCTGTCGTTAAAAACTAGATGCAATTAAATATGTAATCAAGATTATACTTATTTGCAATTAATTACTGATCTTCAAATATTATTCATAAATAAATGTCTATAGACATCTCCATATATGCCCATTTGATACCGAAGCCGATGACGAGAGCTTGAGTATTGTATAGTCCTTTTAATGAGTTCATAAATTAAATAAACTACATATGTATATTATTTTTCAAAATTTTTAAGTATTGTATTTGAATGCAAGATTTGATGGACTTAAGACTGATGTTACTATTGTTCTCTTAGACTTAATGTGATAAATAAAATATGTTTTCTGAATGAGTTTCTTTATTTTATTTGTTGATTTGGCTTTTCGTTTTTTTATTTAAATAGTGTAGCAAATGCTTAAGCACCGTCTCTCATCGTCCATCATCTGCCGGCGTCTGCCCTTGCTCCTCTGCAACGGACCTTGAATAAGACTATCATACAGTGGAACTGTTAGTGTTAATTGCTTTGGTCAATTTTAGATGTCAGGGGTATTCGTTGACTAATATTGTTTTCCCATGGGTTCTGTATGAAAAAATCAACATTTGTCAATAACCGTGGCAGAACTACCGAAGTAAAAGTACATTCTCTTTTGAATGATATTTCATTAGGATGGATTAACGGATCTACATACCACAGATTTCATTCGATTTTCTATTAAATGAAAATGACGTAAAGGATAAATTTATTAATGAATTACCCATTTGACGTCTTGAACAATATTTTTTAAATACTTACTAGGTACATGATAGTGTGACCAGTGAAATCCGGGGTGGTTTTTTTTAAACTTGGGTGATCTCTATGATAGCCATAATTGTCACCATTTACCCACGTTGAACGATTGACCTTACTTAAAATGCATACAGTGTCTCTTCCGCTTTCTTCTTATGGATGTCTGAAAACTTCCCGTTAGTTACATTTCCTTGTCTCAAGTCTTTTTTTTTGCACATAACATCTATTATTAGTGTTCCTCTAATATCTGCCTTAATCTTCTTTGGAATTTAAGTTTAAATTTTGTTTTACGTAGATTTGTTGATATTTTAATTTAATTATTTCTAGCAGTAAATATTTAAAATACATGTCTAAATATGGAGGTGAGGAAGGAAGAGATATTAAAAAATAATGAAATAGGTCTATAAAAGACATTCGTTTTCGGAAGCTACGGAAGAATTATGTCTATTTACATTCTTTACATTCTACCCGTTTTTTTACTTAAAATTCTAACGTTCACGTAGTATCTGCGTTAAAAGGGTCCCAAAGATTCAACAATTTAACACATGGCCGAAAAAGTTTATTACTATTATTGTAATAAATTTTTTATTCAAATAAAGCTTAGATTCAAATAGTGTAGGACTATTTAAATTTACTTGGCCTAAAATTTTACGAGAAGTAAAATTAATACTTAAATTAACAAGATGAGGAATTTGTAAAATAAATAAATACAGTAAATTTATTTATATAAAGCGTCGTCATAAGTATTACTTTTACAATTATTGATCTAACATACAATCAGGAGTGTCTTAGTTTTTGAACAAAAGCACGATCGTCCTGTGGTACGTCTAATGAATATGTAACAAAGGAAATAAAACATTTTATTATATTATAAAAATAATAAATTATTCACCTGTTTTTGATACACGTCAGTATCAGCTACGTGGTGAAAAATATAGTGAAGTCTACTTGATTTAACGTTCTACGTTTCTAGGTACCTACTTAGTACCTTAGAAGAGCGTAGACG
The DNA here is from genome assembly GCA_018246595.1 of Mimoniades nurscia nurscia. Classification (NCBI taxonomy): domain Eukaryota; kingdom Metazoa; phylum Arthropoda; class Insecta; order Lepidoptera; family Hesperiidae; genus Mimoniades; species Mimoniades nurscia. Next base: position 10,040 of record DWFO01002185.1, on the reverse strand, counting down.
GAACTCCTTTTATCGCCGATGGCCTGTTGGTACTTCGATAAACACCTCGCAGTTGTTTTGTCGTATGAATGGTGTTTGGATGTTTCATATACATAATTGCGAGAGGGGGACACGCACGGGGTTGCGGCTACGCCAATGTCGCGCAAAACTCATTGCTCCGTGCTCGCGGCCGCGCGTGCGTGTATAACGCAAGTGAACGCGTGCACATTTATCCTCTGCTCCTTATTTCCGTTTCAGATGCAAAAATATAAACGTTTAGCTCATGTGTGTTGTTGATAAAAAGGCGATTTGTTGGTACTGTGCTGTACTTGATACTTAAAAATAGCCACACGTCACGTTTCTTTTAATAAGTGATTTTTTTAAATGTAGCGTTGTGATTTTAAGGCTCACTTTTTGTAAACAAATACTGTGGTGAGTGAAAATTGTAACATAAATGTTTATTACTCTGATAAGAGATTTACGGATTAATAACAGTTTTCTCCGCATGGTAATTTTAAAATTAAACTTCACTAACATTTGTGTAGGTACTCACCGTTGAGATAGGCATAGTACGTCGATAAGCAATCAAACGTATTAAATATTTTGGTTTAGCATAGAGTATCAAGATCTCTTTGCTTTTTACTTAACAACCAAGCTACTAGTATCTATTTTTCGATATACATTCGTAGTCTATTCTACAAGAATTACACGATTTAAGCAAAATGCTGAAAATGATACTTTCAAGCAAGGGCGTGACATTCTACATGAAATCAGAGTCTTCACCAGATGAGAACGCAGTGTAACATTAGCTTATACAGTCTAGACTACATTTGCCGTATGCCTTTCAATTAAATTCATTTTGGACGCATTCGTTGCATTACAAAATTATTTTGTCATACATCAATCAGCAATCTTAAGTATATGTCATTAGCATTCGGTGCTAACAACTTAATAAGAACGGCATTAAGGAATTCGGTACGTATCAATTCCTTGTACCTACTGGTACTAAATGTAGTAAGTACATGTCGGGAATACAACTTGCAGTAAAGTAGGCATTTTAGAGCAAACCCCCTTAATTGTTAAGGTAAGAGAGTATATAATCAAGATTAAAATGAATTGTAGGTATTTAAAATTAATGACGATCTAATAATTAAGGTGAAATTTAATTAAATGATTGATTTATTGTCTTTGTATGATATTTGTATGGAACTAGCTTAGGTTCTGATCGATAGATATTGAGAAGAAAACAAATAAGTATTTTAACGCAAGAAGTGGGTTTCTCGTGTATGAATGTTTTGCGGTTTCGCAATGTTAAATTTACGACCATAGGTGTATGATGATAAAAGAAACTATTTGTCTTGCTTTGGTATGGGTTTCTTCACTTCTGGTTAACACTGAATGTTGACGTTTACTGTTGATAAAGTAGAATTTCATAACTTCTGGAAAATTTAGTTAGAACGTCGACCAGGTCGCCACGATAAAAGGCTGGCTAATCGGGAATAATGTGTTAATATACGTAACTGATATTCTTTAAAGTGCCGTCATATTTTTGTATTTTATCCCTACACTTAAGGGTATTAAGTTTGATTTCAATGAACTATTGTTGTCTATTCTAATACTAGCGATTGTTTAAAAACACCGGCTCCGAATGTTCTATCTGTCTGTCTATTGTTAGAAGTCATCTTATTATGCAATATGCTTTGCTCAATAAAGCGACGTGGTTTTAGAGTCATGGTTGAAAATGTTCCATTGCAAATTGACGCCAAGTGAATTCCGGTACCACTATTGTGGTTGCCTACACTACAACATGCTGACATCAATGTAACATTGAATCTCTACCTTGTTTTGTAACAGCTACATTATTTCTATAACATATAAATCAATCCATGTTATAAACGTATGAAATATTGGAGTTATGTGTTCACTGTGAATGTATCCTATAATTTTTGTATCGCATGTCAAAGCGTATGAATCCTAAATGATCGTGCGTATCCCATGTGTTCTCTATACAAAATTTGCAACCTTTGTTAATATTTTACGTCAGGTAGCAGATGGTTTTGTTTTAAAACAAAATATGTTGTTACGTAATACCACGCCAGTAATCCCCAAAGAGGTAGGCAGAGGTATGTAGAACACTCCCACGTTTCACCAGTTACGTTTACGTCCCACTATGGAATAGGTGATGAGCATATTGCCCTACACCGGACACGTATCCAGACTCCGAGCCAGTACTAGAAATTTTAACGGTGCGAAATTTTGTTAGAGATATTCTACAATAGAGCCTTCCGATGACCAGTCAGAAGTGGTTATAGTCATAGATAGTTACCTGAAAAAATATGCAAATCAAATTTAATTTTTGTTTGTAATATAACTAGGCTAAGTATGAAGAATTCCTTAACGTAATAAATTAATTATTGCAAGTTCAAACCTTATGTAACTTGTATTAGATCGACGCGATATTTACCTAAAGTTATATACGAGGTTATTAGGCTTAAGTTTTTATTCGTTTAGGTTAAAAAAGGAATGTCTGGGTGGTTGTGTTGGTTGCAAGCGCGACTATCGATCGAGAGGTCCTGGTTAAATCCCGGGTCGAGCACTAATAGATTTTTCTAATTTGGATATTCTAATAGTGGTTCGCAGTCTTGATATGTGCCCGGTTTGTGGCAATAGGCTCACCACCTATTCCATAGTGGAACGCAAAACCCTACTGGTGAAGCGTGGGAGTGTACTAAGCGCGTCTTCCTACCTCTTCGGGAATAACAAAATTAAAACCACTTTTTAGTGTATTTCTTGTAATGTACTGGGTGTATATTATTATTGTTACATTACGAAAGCAACTTCTTGTGACCGTAGCAGAAAAAAATTTTTATTCTCTGCCAACCAGTTTGATAAATAGGCGTAACTATGTATGTAAATATCTCGGAGTTACCTGGACTATATTTAAGTAAAATATGGAAACTTTTATTTAGAATCAATCCTCAATGAGGTAGGCTGTACAAGTATCAATATAATGTAGTATATTTACGTATTATAGTTATAATACTGAACCAAGATAAAATGTTCCAAGATAATTTTAATGTGTTTAGAAGACGTTTTTAATTGTACTCCATTATATAGCTTGCATTTACTATCGATAATTAACAGAAAATTTGAGACTCACTTTTAATTTGGTAGCAAGCGACAAATTCGAGTTTCATTGTGCTGTTTGTTTGCAGGTATTAATATTCACATCAAACCACTCCTTCCATGAATCACGAACACCGAAAAACGACGATATACGCGGGCGACTGGGCGACGAGACATTTCCCCACCTAGGACTTGACCGCATGCCGAACTCACTATAATTTATCAAATCTATTTATTTAAGCCACGAAATGCATCTAATACGCTCCTTTTTTAAAAGGATAACGGATGATCTAAAACAAAAACAATTGATACCTTTGAAGTTATTGTTTTTCGTGCATGCGTCCAGTAAGTATTTTTTATTTTAACGTCATGTTTTAATTTCTAGTTACTAGATATTTACCTATTACAAAACAAATATCTTTTGTTTAATTATTCTTATTTATATATTTTGGTATGTGTACATCAACATGCGATATAAAATATTTTACCAATTCAATTTGACTTTACATACAATTATACAATGCATACTTACTTCTTAGTAAGATAAGTTAATTGAAGATGGATGAATATGTATATATAATTACTGGATGAATATGTACATATAATTAATTAAAATGCATGTTGTAGCATTGTTCGTTCTGTACCCGTACCTCACGATCCACATGCGTGAGTTGGGCATCAACGTGGAGGAGACGGCCATCATGTCGGCGGTCACCCCCGTCATCTCGATAGTCATGCCGCCGCTGGCTGGGATGCTCGCTGACAAAATTGGAAATTTCAGGGTCAGTGCACTTAAGTTTCTTTTGTTTCGCCGTTTTCGAAAATAGTTCCAGTGTACATTTTGTTACTAACAGGTAAGAATTTTAATGTTTTTAATTTTTTTAATGTTCTCTAAGGCATGTGAGGTCTGCCAACCCGTACTTGGCCAGCATTGCAAACCATGGCCTTAACCCTCCCATTGTGAGAGGAGACCCACGTTCCAACAGTGGTCGGTAAAAAAAGAATTTTAAAGTATTAATTACCTATAAGTTCATTTATTCATGTATTTGATTTATTTTCGATCCAATTCAATGGTGAACTAGATAGATTTATAACAACGAAGTTAAATACTTTAACATTGTTTTTATTTATATTCTCATAAATATCATTAAAAACATGTTTAGTGAATATTATTTTAATATGACTTTCAGACGATAAATAAAGCCAGATATCGATAAAAATTAACATAAGTAGAATCGAACAATATAGGTACATAATATAGCGCAGGGTAAATTTGTAGTTGTGTTACGATTTTCAAACTTTAAAATTAAGTTAAAACGATCACCGATATCATATGTTCATATATTTAAAATTATACAAAAGTTACACGGGAAATCTGAAATAGAAAGATCATACAGCAGAAGTATTGCGAATTATGTCCAATGTAGTTACAATAACCTTTACATTGTGTGGTCGATTGTGTATTGATGGCATTGTCGCGTCCACTCCTATGCGGCGCGGCGGACGGCGTGTGGTGTGCGTGCGTCACGCGGCCGCCGTGCCGGAAGCGCCCGACATTTATTGGTGTGTGCCCACATTGGTTAAGGATCATTGCTTTTGTGAATCGTAGATGATATCCTGACAATGTGTATACAACGTAGATACTTACTTCAAATTGTTCGACATTTCTGTAAAATCGGTTTTGTATGTTTTTTTTGGAAAACAATAGGTATTCAAATCAATTTTAATTACACACAAAAATTAGTGAAGTTTTTTCTTAAACAGATAACATAGGTACATATACGCAATTGTAGCAGAGAAGTCCTATAACAAAAATGGGGAATATGAATACCGAAAACCTTACTATTATAAAAAAAAACGCCTTATTATTTTGTAATGGGTTTTATTTTAGTTAATTATTTGTAGTATTTATAATAAACGTATCAATAACTAACATTTATAATTAGCCAATATAATATAATATTATATTATCTAATAAATAACTAACGATAATATATAACATTTTATTGACATTTGACACATAAAATATGTGGAAATTCTTATAAAAATTGTTTGGTGATGTAATTTTCATTACTACTCATAAGGCCGTTCGCTGTTACGCCGATCATTCATCTTAAATACTGCATCCTGTTTTTCTTTCAGTCAGCAATTTACCTATTCAGATGATGTTTAATTTTCCGAATGAGTGCTTTTAAAGTGTGGGTACAATGTAATAACACGTTGAATGACGACTTTTTAATTCGTTGTTGATATTATAGACGTTAATTTTTTTCTTATCATGGGAATCTGGTATTATCATGAACAATATTTGGTAATGAGCTCCTCTTTAACAAGAGCCGGTGATTTAAAGTCAGCTTATGGCCCATTTATAACTCAATGTGTTTCTAAAACGCACATGTACGAATGTATCAAATATTTGTAATACCTATTGTTCGTTTCTAGATCATTCTAAATGTCATAGGGTAGTAGGCGCGGCAGTTTCGGAACGTTGCAGAGAGATCTATCGGTTAATGTTTCGGTATCACTCAGAAAACATTTTAGACGAGGAAAACACACAAGGCACACGAGGGCCCAATAAAGAAAACACTTATAATACATTGTAGATTCTTGCGTTCCTTAAACGTTGGCTTTTTATTAATTTCCGACGCAAAAATGTGAGAAATCATTTTAAAGTTATTTAAGTATGGCTTAAGTTTCTGATTTATTCACAACAGTAAGCAGGATTACGACCCCGAAACTCAATTACCCATTATAAGGAACTAAAGACACGAGGACTAATACAATTGTTATATGTACATAGATACCTACGTTATATTATAAGGACAATGCGTGCTTCAAACTCGTAGACAATAATATGTCGAGTCTAACAGCGTTTTCGCTCCTTAACTGAACACTAAATGGCGGCACCACACCAAGATCTTTATACAGTTACTTAGTACCTATAGAATATATTAAATACGTTATATTGGTTGCCTCGTTGGTCGTGTTGGTTGCAAGCGCGACTGCCGATCGAGCGGTTATGGGTTCAAATCTGATCTGGCACGATTAGATTTTTCTAAGATTTTCTAGTAGTGAGTTGGAGGCTGGATATGTGCCCGGTGTATGGCAATAGGCTCACCACCTATTCCATCGTGGACTGAAACGTAACTGACGAAACGTGGGAGTGTACTGCACTCCTTTGCCTACCTTTTCGGTGATTACAAGATTACACGATTGATTTTATATATATTTCTACATATCAAGTACGTCATATTATGTAAGTAAAACAAAATCTGAAATGGTCGCATAAAAAATATTGCCCAGTAACTTTGTTATTAGTGCTTTGCTGCGGGTGCCCAGATCCCTGTTGACCTGGCACGAGGCAAATTACCTGCAATACCTAGATTGGCCTTACGAATAGACGAGCAACGGCGAATATAATGATGACAATGTCGCAATAGAGAATAATTTAAAGCAAAGAAGTTTCTTATTTCTAATGGGTAAAATATAAAAAATATTTTTGATATATTGTTTTTAGAGAAATAAACGATTGTAGCATTATTTAAGGACGACCGTAAAATATCTGTTATAATCAATAACAATCAATATACATTTAGCAGAATAGACATATGGTCGTGGCTTTCTTTAGTAGTAGGTATACATATTATGTCGATGTGTCCAAAATTTATGAAAATTTCTGAATGTGCAGTTATTACTCGCTCTCTCATCGGCGCTAGGCGGCGGCGCCGCGCTTCTGCTGCTGACGGTACCGGTGGGACGCATTACCGTAACATTCCCTCCGGCCGTGGAACTGTTGGTCACTTGCCATGGAGCCCTGCACATTCATCAAATCCACGACTACCCCTGCAAGCCTTTACACCCGTACGCATATAACATCAATATAAAGTGAGTTTCTTTGTCAGATCTCTTGCTTGCGGCTTAACGCTGCTATTGTACCTACTTAGTAAAAATCGTTATAAAATCTATTTAAAAGTCGATTAAGTCATGAACTGTCTTCATCTATATAGAAATTGTACATTATGAAATATAGATTTGAAGTGAGAGGCGTACCCTACGTTAAGAATAAAGATTTTAATGGTTTTATTTTGCAGTGTTTTAACATGCGGTTTCGTTTGTCAAGCGCCCCAAGAGGTATCCCCAGAAGAAATGAGGGTAATTACGCGCGCCCACTCGTATGCAGTACATCTAAAGTCACGTACGAGCTCGCAACGGCTCACCTACCGCCACACATTGGCGTCTCAATTCTCTACTAGAACAACAGGAAAGGACCAGAGCACCGCCCGAATCATGACCAATGATCCCTATTTCAATACAACAATTTCCAGAATATCCGAGAGTGAAGTGTTTTTTCCAACACCACAATTGTATCTAATGGAATGTTCGACGTACGATAATGGAACAATGTGCGCTTTCGGAAGTAAAGATTTTGTTGGCGATTCAGATGAAACAGTAAGAGAAACGAGTTATCGTATGACTGTAACGAATGAGATCGAAGACGATATTACAAGTGTACAAAATTACTGGGTCAATGATATAACCGACGACAATGTAACCACTTATGATAACAATTACTCTGGAATCAATAATATGACGTGTGAAGATAATTTTCAACAGGTAATAGAAGGCCATGTGTTATTATATAATAGTAATTATAATGTTAGTGTTTCTTGTTTCAGACTAAATGAAATAAAATATTTGTTGTTGAGAAATCAACGAAACGTAGAGATGAAATGCCCTGTATGATCAATTTATGATCTGCAGATGATAATTATTCCAATAATAGTGTATTGCTTGCAGACACAAGAGAGCGACATGGTGTGGGTGAAGGTGGGCTCAAGGAGGATTTCGCAATGTTCCGCGGCATGCGCTGCGGTCGCGCCTAGAAAGAGTGTTTGCGAGAATCATCAACAGCAAATAGAATTGGACCCGGCTTTTACCTTTTGGACTTACCTGGCGGTGAGTTATCTATTCTTATGAGTGATTCAGGTATCATAAGATATTTATCATGTACAATGTGTCACGTTACTTTTCATACAGCCTGAATGTTGTGTCTCAAAGATCTATTGAGGATATCTACTTTTATTCCAGTGTAGTGTACCTACTACTGGTTTATTTCAGTTTAATTGCTGGTTGTATATAGGTACCTGTATGGCCGAGCATTTTATGTATTGAAAATTTTATGAACACTTTCAATAACAGTTTTTGTTCGATAGTTGGAATTTTATGAGGACGGAATTGCAGAGATTTCTTTTAAAGCATTTTCCAAAAAAATATATGTTTTATCTAGCACACACAAAGAAAGTACTCGGTTTTTTTTTATTTATGTTAGCATAGATCTGTCAATTTATATTAAATTTATTGCAGTAATTGTCAATTTATATAAATTTATTTAAATAAATTAACCTATTTATTAGTGTAACGTAAGTATGTATGTTACATTTGAGAAATGTAACTCTGATACGCTCAGAACCAGAGCTTGTACTTTGTGTTACACTACGAACAGAATAAAAATGTTTATTCCTTTGGAATCCCAAGTGGATTTGGTACTAGTAATAAAACTACCATATGGTACTCAGAAAATCATCTTTAAATACGGAAATATCTTAGGCGTTCAATAAACAAGCACATGTAGAATAACAGGACAAGAGAGCCGTTGATGAAAAAATTGTCGCTTAAACGTCACTAACTGAGTAATGGCGAACTTGATACTGGCAGTAACCCCTCGATCCACTGCGGTAAATTTCATGCGACGCTTCTATTACGCATCATTTCATTGTACTTTCCTGTTTATTTTTTTTTGGTGTGACAAGTTTTGAAACGACTATGATAATTATGCAATTTCATTTTTCAAAGCATTTCTCCGTGCATATTTATTAATGTTGTTCGTGTGATTTTAACTCTAAATTTTAACTCAACTTCAATGAAAGTTCAGAAATTAAAAAAAAAATCGATCGCATCTACGAAAAATAAATTCCGTATCTACGAGTATGTTTAGGAAAAAACGAGTAGTACAAAATGCATATGTATATGATTGTCAACGAATTTTGGCACAAATGTGGCCAAGTTAACTGTGTATGTTGGTTCAGCAAAGTTCAAAATGTTACATAAGAGATTAGTTTCGTAAGCGTATACACGTGCATAGCCGAGACCTCATTCGACCTCGTTCCCGATGTTCGTGCCAGTACTAACGGTTCGAGACACTCGCATGCGTACAATACTAGAATGCAATTATACTGCATATCGATGTAATAAATTATTCTCATATATCAATGCGATTCATTCGTTTATCAATCTTATAACGTGATCTGCGTTAAGAATTGGGAATGAGTAATTTTATAGGGATTGTTTTCATCTATAATAACGTAGAAATTAATAATTTATTCGTTTTGCGCCAAGTTGTACCCCAACCTAACAGTTGAATAAAGTTTGTTAAAAAGGCGTTGTGATTTCTGAGTCTGTACTAATGTTAATACTTCTAACAACAATACATTCTATCCAACTTTATATAGGCAATCAAAATTGTTTGTGTTACAATGTGAAATAAACAAAGTGTGTCTCAACAACAAATGTTAACATTGTGCTAGTTAAGGTTGTTGTCCTGTTCTATAGGTTCGTGTGTTCATCGGGATCATCGGCGGCACGGCGTTCGCGATGTTCGAAGGCGCGGTTATAGCTATCGTGAGGGAGCAGCGCGCGGACTACGGGCTGCAGCGCGTGTACGGCAGCATCGGCGGCATGATCTCGTCACCGCTCTCGGGGCTTCTCATCGACTACGCCAGCAGGGGAAAAGGATACACTGACTTCAGGTACACATTTATAAAAATAATCATTACCATATATCATATGTCATCGTTATCATTGACTGCCTCGTTGGTCGTGTTTGTTGCGAGTGCGACTGCCGATCGGGAGGTCCCGGGTTCGATTCCCGGGTCGAA
>DWFO01002184.1:0-14197 GCA_018246595.1 Mimoniades nurscia nurscia | reverse complement strand
CGCCTCACCGAAGTGCTGTCCGCGATGGGAGTGTTGCACAGCTCGACGAGCAGCTGCGCGAGCTGCTTGAAGTCGTCGCGCAGCTTGAGCAGGTGCGGCGCGCGCAGGCGCGCGTCGGCCAGCACGTCGGCGCAGCGGCGCGCGCGCGTGGCGTAGCTGGAGTTGGCCACGCACGTCAGCATCCACAGCGAGTGCTGCGGGTACGCCACGATCAGCTTCACGAGGATCGCCTTCAGCTGCCGGAACACCTGCCGCGCGCGCTCGCGGTTACACTCGACGATATTATACACACACAATCATGTTACACACATGATTACATTTATTCAGACGAAAGGAGGATAAAAATTACGGGAGTGGGCCACTATCATTGTTTTACGAGTGTTCTTTTACGATTCGATCTTGTTAATGATAGTGTGGGGCGTCGCAGCCATACAGATTATATTTTTCCTGGCAAAGGTTGAAATGTTCCAATTTTCTTTACAATCGTCATCAAATGTACCTTTCTTTCCATAGTCGTCCACTTGGCACTGCACGTATAGGTTTAATATTAATTACCTCAATTTCAGGATGACATATCCTAGAGACAATCTGCGAGAAGGCGGTCAAGTACAGATATATCGGCAACGTCTCCGAGTAAGTCTTTATGTGACTCGTCATTTCAACCAGCACAGCTTGAACACTGCTGTCCGTCGATGGTACTTTCATGTCGAGCCTATAAAGAATTATTAATTGATTACTACAGTGTAACCACTACGAAGCGAACCCTATACCGAATTTAAATCCAATAAGTTTCACATAACAGTATAAGACTCTCATGTACATAACTCAATAATAAAATATTCGACTCGACTACACTCATATTTTTATCATATCTACGATATGTTAATTTCACTTTTTTGCTACATGCTACGTGCTACTTCTGCTGTGTTAGAACGTTGTCTGGAGAGCGCACGTCTGTTCGCCCCCGCGCTGGCGCGCTCACCAGATGGACAGCATGCGCGGCATGCTCTGGTAGAAGTACTTGTGGCCGAGCTGCAGCGCGCGCCCGTAGCAGTCGAGCGCGCGCGTGCGGCGCGCCGCGTGCGCCGCGCCGCCCGCCTCCTCGCCGCCGCTCACCTTCTCGTAGTACGCTCCCAGGGAAACCTGAAACGTGCCACGTGTTTACTTACGTATATTTTTTTTATATATCTCGGGACATCCCCAGTCCCCACCCACGGCCATGTGGTCCGAAATGAAGAAACATCAAGAGAGCTTAATTATGCTAGTAAACTACATATACATATTTTATTCCACCCAGACACAGAACAAACACTTGTGCACCTCACACATTTTTATTCTAGATGGGAATGGAACCGACGACCACCGACGCAACGATCAAATTCACTAACGGGCCAATCCCGCATATGGGCTGATCGCGAGGTACCACATTCAGTCACAAATTTAACACAGTCGTGTGCAATATCAGTTAGATCATTAATTAGTTGTAAATATATACGAGGTAATGGACTAAAACAATGACCATTGTGCGAAACTTTCTTATTAATTATTGTATAAAAGTACTTTAATAAAATACACTTTAGATAGGGTATGCTGCAACTTACCCAACTTTTCTCCCAATGCCTGTATGTATCCACTGCGTCCTTATAATATCCTATGTTAACATCCACGTCGACATTGGTAGTTTCATCGTTGTATTTCGCGATCAGAAGTTTTGCTTTTGCACATATTTTTCTGTAAAGAACAGAGCATGGCGTGAATTATGTGAATATAAACAACCGACCTTGGAATAATACGAAAATGGCACATAAAATATTTACATATGTAATGTATACAGAACACATGTGAAAATGGTAGTTGTCAACTTTTTCTATGAAAAAAAAAATTGATTTTATGTAAAAAAGAAAAGAAAGAACAACGAAAGACAAAAGAACACATACTCATTTTCTACAAAGAAAAGAACACATGGAAAATGTATTTAAAGATTGATTAAGGACTTTTTTCATGAATGTTCTTAACTTCTGTCAAGCCGGGTAATCTTAAATAAATAGTTTTACTACTAATACTGATACAGATGACCGGGTAACAGTGAAATAACCTTTGTTCCTGGTTGAGTCGTTCTATTTGCGGGTAGGTCTCGTCCAAGCCGCGCCGCAGCGTGGTGAAGGCGTGCTCGCTCTGGCCGCGCGACCAGTACATCTTGGCTTTCTCGATAAACAACTCCTCCGGCTGATACTCGTCCGCGCACAGAATGTACATGTACGACTGGAAAATAACACATAAAACCATTTACCAGACTTAGTATTTACAATGGCATTATATGGATTTCATTTCCAATCGATTTTGTACTATCACCTGTTGAAAGTTACCCGCTTTTCGAGCTTGTTTTGCACTTTGAAGCCACGAATCGCCGATACATTTTTCTAATTTCCTTGCCGCTATTGGATGTGTCGTTTCTAGAAGTTTCTGCAAGTGTCACGCTATACATTAATAATAATTCAAACAAAAAAAAAACACTAAATGAATAATGTTTACATGAAACAAGACTTAACACAAATATTTTGAAGTGCAATATAAATAGCCCGGCCGCACCTGCGCCTGCTGCAGCAGCACGCGGCGCGCGCGCAGCAGCGGCTGCACGCTGCGCACGTCGGACTGCACGACGGCGCGCCGCCGCCGCCAGTCGCCCAGCAGCTGGCTCATGGCCTCGTCGCTCACCCCGGCGTTGTCGTTTGAACACTTCAACCTGCCAAGTATTGTATATAATTATGGAACTTACCCTTCTAACCTCTCGGGAGCTCGGGACGGTACGTTTTAATAATTATTACCAAGGGGTTTGCATACAATCAGGAATTTTTATGGTTCCATGATTAAACTGATGAAACGTTTGATTGTAATATATTCATCTGCCTACCTTTCTAGACATTACATGCGTGATGTTACGTGCGTGTCTAAAACTTAAATTATAAAAAGGATTATGACGACGAGTTCTGATTTACTTGTATCTTTCTATACATAATTCGTCACCATCGTCCCATTTTATCATTGCAGTTTATCCACAGATAAACAAGGATTGAGGCCATAAACTACCACCCTGTCTAAATCTGTATTAATAGACTAGAGAACATTATAGATAATGCTCAAGCGTTTTCATTTCTTTGAAATATTTTACTTTACACTATAAAGAGTATTTTTTTTATGTAAAAGTTCTTGTCAAGTTTGGAATCATGAAACCCCGAATGAGAGGTTGTTAGTACAGGGAACATTTACAGTAGACTCTTCAGCATAATAATTTGAAATATTTTAACATTTGGAGTTATTTTAACAATGTATATCTTAACTAGAAATATTGAATTACGACTATTTTGCGATGAAATAATTTTAGTTTAATATACTTCATTTATGATTTATGACTTAATTCAAAAGGCAACGAAGTATAGATATACAGATAAAAGTGCTGAAACTCTACCAACCTGCGCAACATTTCCTCGGCGTGCTTAGCTTCAGTGATGATATGCAACCCTAAGATGCTCTGGTACTCGCTGCGCAACACACTCTCCCCCTTACTCTCCTTATCCATTTGTGCCAGGAGCCTCGTCATGCCGTCGTTGCAGGAAGCCGTGAACGCGTCGTGGTCCTCTTGCCTGTACGAAAGCAATATCCGACCCATTAAGAGACCCCAGTTTTCTCTAGATGGTGGCTGAAAGCAAACAAGTAAACTTTTGTTAATACTATATACGAAATGTAAACTTTATATCACGCTTGCAATCCCCCAAGAGATAGGCAGAATAGTGCCATACACTCGCACATTTCCATATTGCCATACGCTGAGTATATGCCACAATACTGTGGCATATACTCATGTGGTTTATACAAACCAGCTTCAACTACAACATTATTAGAATATTCTATTCAATTACCATTTATCGAAGTTATATTGCTAGATACAAAAGGACCGAGGACAGGATGGAGTGGCGCCAATTGGAAGAGATGTACATATGTCCAGCTGTAAACTTATAAATGCTGTTGATGTATGGAAGAATGTTATTGGACTCACCACAGGTTTCTTAACCAATTCGTCCAGCTGCTCAAACCGACTCAATCGCCACAGTGGCTCGGCGGTTAGCTCCATGAAGTCGTCGTCATCGTATTCGCAGAGGAGACGGTACGCTGTGGAGGGCTGGTCGAGAGCTAAATAGCAGTCAACCATTCCCTGAAAACAAAAAATAATTAATCTTAAGTAATCGTTCATGGCTTTCAAGTTGGACTTCCTAAATGTAAATTTTCACATGTTACGTTATCACTCGACCGTGAGCACTATATAAATAATATATTAGCAGCCCAAATATTTTTATAATTAACCTATTCTTAATATTGATAAATTATATAACTTCCCACTTTAATCATTGTTAAGCTCTTCTGAATTTCACCGTTAAGAAAAGTTATCGATTGTTTTATGATCTAAATAAACTTGCGATGAACTTAATCGATAAACCTCAACGACACATTTTGAAAATAACTAATTATTATGATGCCTACCCGCAAACAATATCTATCCAACTGCCCCTCCTGCGCCAACCGCTCGTAACACAGAACGGCATCTTGAAGCCTGCCAGTTACCACTTGTCCCAATATCAATTCCTTTATGGACGGCTCAGATCTTTTTATTGAAAATATACCTGATGAGAAATTAAAAAAAAAGTCATATTAAACGGCTTTCGTAAAATAAATTATAAGCCACGTAACAGCCTCATTGGTAGTGTTGTATGCAAACGCGACAGCCGATCCTGAATTCAAATACCAGCTATTGAAGTATTGTAATTTTCTACTAGTGGCTCGTAGTCTGGTATTGTGAACGGTGTATGGCAATAAGCTTACCACCATTTCATAGTAGGAGGTAAATGTTACTGGTGAAACGTGGGAATGTTATTCATTCCTATGCCTACCTATTTGGGCATTACAGGCGTGATGTGTTTTTTTTGTTTAAGAACTCACCCGCGACCGAGTCGGGTTCATCCAGCAGGGCGTATATCTCCGCCAGCAGCGGCAACTGTTCCTCTATCCTGTCCTTGTGACTCCCCATGTATAACTCCAAATACTGCAGGGCCCGCTCCAGTTCGCCACAAGCAAAATTTCCACGAGCTATATCGAGTTTGTCGAAGCCCTCCAAAAACGATACTACTGTCCTGAAAAAATTATAATTGGTATATGAAAATTATCGTCTACGATTATAATAGGTTTATAGTGTTAATAAGTACAGATTTTAAAATACAATATACTTTTTTGCACACTGAAATCTGAATACAGAAAACGAAAGAAAAAATATTTAAACAAAAAAAGAAAAAGTTGTGCACAAAGCAGACAGCTGATAATCTACATATAAATATATACTCATAGCTTTTTTTTGGAAATCAAACCCACAACCCCCGATACCATAGTCAAGTTAACTAACCACTGTACCAACAGGCTACATATGTATACCCAAAATTTTATTTCAAATTACACATTTTCAACATTTTATTAACACTTATTTGCTTTTTTTTCTTTTAAATATAATACCGCAAAATTTAAATTAAGACTTATTTATCATTGCCTCCAATGATTGTAACTTACTTATAATCTTCATTCTCCAAAGGACGTTGTTTTAAATTACCCCATTCTAAAGTCCATTGATTAAGAAAATCGAACAACGAATAAACAGCTTTTTGACATTTGCGCTGAAAAATAAGACAAAAATCAACGAAAACTAATACGAAATAGAATTCCATTTTAAAATAAGAAACAGAACATTACTTTCTAAAAATTATTGACAATCAAATAAAATATACCTGGTTCCCTTCCTCTGCGAGTTCATAGTGTACATTTGGAGTCAAACGTATGTCAGGTAATATTTTGTACTTCGGCCTCTCTACAACTGACTCGGGTTCATTATGTAATGCTACAAAAGAAAATACTCACAGTTAACGGTTTTAAAATTATAGCTAAATGCAATACTATTGAAATACCGAAATCCGATAAATCTCTGCTGCATGAGGGCAGAATTAAGTGCTTTACCTACAACCATCATTGCTTCTATTCTCCTACCAGCCTTAAATATGACACAGTATTTTACCGAGGCATATACAATGGAGTAAAACATGACCAGTTAGCAATTACAGCCAATACATTCATAGATTCACACTAGAATTCCTTCTGTCTTGTCTTCCATTGAGAGATTAGTGAATATTGTAATCACGAGATAATCAGTCGTATGGCACATACTCAAATACATGACCACTGCCCCGCTGAGTGACATTCCCACTATAACGCTAAATGGGACGTCAATACAATTACTAAGGTTCCCTCATACCTATAACAGCAAGCATTTCCTCTTTGATATCCTGCGTGTTTTTCTTTGACAATATCGCATGTAAAAATATGTAGGGCAGAAAGAGAAAAAATATTCTCGAGTCGCGACGCATACTGGGGTGAACGGCGCACAACAATTCTCTTATTTCCGTCTCGACGAGGGCTATCAGTTGGCCGGTCCAGCTGGAAATTGCACATTAATTTCGTGTTAACAACAATTGAATTTCATATTGACTGCCCCGTTAGTCTGTTGATCAAGTACCCCCGGGTCGTGGGTTTGGGTTTACCACACCATGGGTTTTTTAAACTTAGAATTTTAATAGTGGCTCATTGTGGATTTAAACGTAACATCACGCCTGTAAGTCCCGTAGAGGTAGTTAGAGGAGTGTAATATACACTACAGAATAGAGGTGACTCTATTGAGATACACCGAACACAAATCCCGACTAAGTTAGTCTAATAGTGCCCAACCGAGGATTTGAATCCAGGACCTTTCGATCGACAGTCCAGTCTGGATTTGTACATGGTATATGGCAATAGCAAAACATAGTCCACATACTTACTTGTGCGCCCATTCATAAAACGTAGTTGCATGTGCTGATCCAAATATAGGTTTAACTTTTTTCGGTTCGTATCGATATTTTAACGCGTACCTAAAACAATGGGAATAATAAATGTTATATATCCAAAACAGAATTAGCCCCTTTCCTCATACGAAATTATACTCGTACAGTAATTGGGATATTACAACTCCGTTAAGATTGACGTCACTCTCACGCTTCATATCTACTTATTTAGACAAATTAACTGGTATAAAATATACTTGTGATAATACCTTGAACTTAAAAGGGGTGTCATTAATTGGCGCCTTTGTGATGACAAGCTGTTCCAAACATTTTGTTTAATGCCATTTGGAGATATTCCGTATCCTTTTAATATTTCCTGTATAGTTAGAGCGTAGCAATCCATATTCTGTAAAGAAAATATGTGACACCTTTTGACGCGGTTGAAGCAAATGTTCTTTTTTAGTTTTAACTGAGTTTTTGATTTATTAATATGAATGTTGAATTATATAAAAATAGCTCATACATAAGTCATCCTGACTTAGACCACTATTGGGCAAAGGCCACCCTTGACAAATATTCACATTCGTATGTAGATCACTAACGTATGAAGAGTGATAAAGAAAAACAAATTGATTTCTCTCAACTTACAGAAGTGTCCTTTTCGTATTGAAACGCTCTGGATAACTCCTCAAGCGCCGTAACAACAAAGCAATCCTCTTTTATGTAGAAAGGAAAAGGTGAACTTTTCGTCTTGACATATTCCCTTGGTAAATAACCAGCTTCAATAGCGCCCAGCTGGCCGAGACATGCCGCGCTCGCCACTGACACGCCGGGATCAGAAACTTTACAACCTGAAAATGAAAACGATAAATGTATAACAGGTGCAGTCATATAGCTGGTGCATCTGTGTAATGTTTAATACAGCATAGTAATGATAACGTAACATCTTGCTGTTACATTACATTACAACAGTTACATTTGCATCCCACCATGGCATAGGGGTTGAGCCTATTGCCATACACTACTCACAAATCCAGGTTCCTTGTTATTACTAACAATAAGGAATTTAAAGGTAGAAAAATCTAATACTTTGGCTGACCCGGACATTGAACACAGGACCTCTTGATAATTTATTTATTATGACTTAATTATTTATTATAATCTTTCATTATATTGTGTTCTTTCATTACATATCTTGTTAATATATATTATTCTTTCACTACATGATAGTATTTCATTTTACAATATTCTTTTTATATATTAACACCATATACTAACCGCTTAACAAAGCGTCAATAAGTTCTATAATAACTGGTTCAATATTTTTCCCTCCGAATATTGCTTTGTGTATTTCGGTTCTGTTTGACTTCAGTAAGTCGTCCAATTTGGAAAATGCACATGCTTTAATGCTCGGAATTTCTGGGTGTAAAAATTTCAAATACCACTTAATCTTCTCTAGAAACACATCAGGCTGTGTTCGTTTAAAATGTTTTTGAATGACCGCCTTCACTTTAACTGTTATATTTGAATTTAATACAAAGAATAGATATGGTATATGTGAACTTAACAAGTTCTCGTTGTTCAGTATGAGATATTGAAAATTCTGGTTAATTTCCTCTGGAGCATATTCAAACTGGTGAAGTAAAGCCGCTGCTAAATCTGTCAACATAGGGCCCAAGCTCATTGTATCAACGTTGCGTATAAAGGAACCCCAAGCGTTGGCAAGGATTTTGGGAAACTCTTTTGCCAGTGGCAAAGCTGATCTCAATGTGGCCAAAACTTTGTATCTCAATGGAGTCAAGTACTCAACTCCCATAAGGTTCATGATCTCCGAGAAACTTCTTAAAGCCTCGCGTTTTACAGATAACGCTACTTTGGCATTCATTAATTTACGATCGAAGTGAGCGAGAAAACCCAAGAATTTGGGACTCAAGAAATCTGCTATCTGAGACCTACTCATGTTCATATTTCGGCAAGGAGCTGAAGCCTCCGGATCATTGGTTGCTAAATATCTGCAAGCACTGAGCACTTTATCTTGGTTACAGTGGTACTGCAGTAAAAATTCAGTCAGAATAAGTATAAAATGCCTCTTTATTAAAGCTACTTTAGACATTTTTGTAAAATCCTCAATCATGCGAATGCTTCTGGTTTCCGTTTCACGTGACTCATTCATGTAAAGGTGAACGTAAATGTAAGGGAATTTGTCTATCATTAATTCCGAAACCAAACATTTCCCTAAAGATGCTATTTCCTCTATCATAGAAGGGACCTCGGGTATTGATACAATATAAGGAATTAAGTAAGGCAAAAAGTAATGAACATCTTTCGAAATAAAGTCCCTACTACAAGCCAATCCGAAGGCTTTCACGACTTTTAAAAGTGAAACATCAAATTCTTTGGCATTATACAGGCTGCACTCAACAAATTGCTTGCAATAGTCATTCTTATATCTTTGATACACTTGGTTTGGTGTATATCCTTGTGCTTCGCAAACTTCCCTTAAATACACAACAGCTTTTGATCCCACTATGGTTTGCGAACACATAATATAATATACTAATAGTTTGGTGACAGGCAATATAATCATGTCATTATGGCACATTCCCAAATCCTTTACACAGTTTAATATGTTTGTCTGTCTGTTGTAATCATTTTGCTCTAAGCATGATTTTGTTGACTCTAATAGTAAATTTTTGAACACATTAAGTAATTTTTCCTTTTGAGAATTCCATTTGAAGTCCTGTAGATCCTGAAAATAATTTGATTGTATATAGATTTAGAAATTTTAGTAAAAATTCTATGTAGAAAAAAATAATTGTACCTCATACACTTCAAGAAATGGCTGCATTGCTTTTATTGCATATTGGGCATTTTTCTCATTTATAATGTCAGTTGTTAATTCAAAATTAAATACATTATAATGATTGCATAAACATCTAAATAGATACCAATATTCAGTTTCATCAATTCCTACATACTCATTGAAATTCAAGAATCTTGTTAATATCTTACAAAGGCCTATAGGAATGTTCTGTTGATCTGGAGGATGTGTAATTGTATATAACACTTTGTTTTGCCGCTTAATTTTTTCAATGAATTTTAAAGACGTAATATTTGCTATATCATCATTATGGCACATGGCACATATAACAGTAATGTCCACAACTCCATTTGTGAACAATGTGTGTCCTAAAGCATCTTCAGAAGAACCGATCACTACAGAACATGTTCCAAGGCTCATGCAAGTTATAGTAGGTACAACTTTCAAGAGATGCTTTTGCACATCTTGAATCTTGGACATAAAAGCTGGAATCAATATGTCTCCTAAGATTTTGCTGGCAGAATACATGTTAATAGCCAGAAATAGTGGAGATAGCTGAATCATCTGAAAAATAGAAATTATTTATTTTTTATCATAATAAAGCAACCAAACTGGCCTAATTTATGTCTATTACCTCTGCATACATATCAGCTTTCTTTGCCATCAATGGCTCTACCATAGGTGTGATTAACTGGACCCAATTTTCATTTAAAATCCTATTCAAAACCAGTCTTGTGGCCATTGCATATTTTAATATTTCCACTTTAGTTTGGTCACAGAGTTTCGAAAACTCTATTGTAAATTTCACCGGGAAAAATATGTACCACCACTTTAATGTTTTGACAAATGTTACATCTTCACTTAGGGACCCTACACTGAGTGCTGTATTTAAAAACAAATTAAGACAATTCTTGTCATTAACCACTTTGTAATATTGCTGACTAATTAGATACTGTAACATATGACACACATTCTCTAGTGTTGTATTACTTAGTAATGAAATTTTATTTTCATATATATCATTATGAAATATTTTTTTATGTTGTGAGTTAATTCGCTGTAATATATTAAGCACACCATATATTTTACTGAGATTGTATAGTACTACAGACATATCTGAATGTTTACAATATTCCAAAGATGCAGTTAAAACTGCAAGTAACTGACTATAATACCAGTTATCTTGGAGACCTGTGGGATGTTTAGGAAACACATTATTTTGTATATGTGCCAATATTTGCGAGCTGTAGCATTCTCGGAGCATTGTCATTTCTTGAGGGTCTTTCTGCTTCATATTTAATATATCTTCTGGAAACTTAACATATTTACTCAGTGAGAAACAGTAGAGTCTCAAATCCTTGGAAAACAAATTGTCACGCTTTTGTGAAAGGATAGTTACACATATTGTGTATAAAATATCTTCATATTTTCTGTATAAGTTTTCTTTTTCCATATTCAAGAATTGTAAAAGCATTAAGTTAAAATGATTTACAGCAAACTCATTTATTTCAAATTGATTGAACAGCATATCCACCGATTGTACCATAGCTTGAAGATAGCACAAATAATCCTCATAGATTTTAGGAAACTTACAACTAAATTCGATAATGGCATTTTTATTTGTATTCTCAATCAAATTCAAAAAGAAATTCATAGCCAGTAACTTCATATCAACACTATAATTTTCTATCATAGCCAGTACTTGATTTAATATATTCTCAAGATCCATTTCTGTTTTATGATTGATACCCAACAGTTGGGGAGGAATAGATTCCGACAGCAGCTGCAGCACTATATCGATCAAAGTCTTACATGTATTTATATTATTCACATGTACATATATGGGCTGTAAATCTAATTTTACATTCGGCACATTAATTTGTTCTGATACAAAATTTTCTAGTATTAGTTCCGGCAACTGGTCATCATTACACTTATTTTCATAATAGTGTATCAATTTGTATAGTATAAAATAATATTCAGAATGAAGTTTATCAAAGAATGTAGCCTGATTCATATACAATATGTTTAATATTTTTAGTTGGGCATTTTTGCTGACAATGTGGAATCTGAAAATATTTTCTTATGTTAATGTCTTAAGGCTTTTGAAAATATAACCAAAACATTTTATAAAAACAATGTGTAAAGGTTATTATGCTATATGAAATTAGTTTCACTTTCATTATAGGACTTTTCATGAGCCCCTTTTGATGAACTTTAATATGGAAATAGGTTAAAAAACAGACTATTTCAAAAATTTTGATGTGCAACGGGGGTTACAGGATGAATTTAATTAATATGGAGGTATATTAAGTTATAGACAAGGACAGAATATTTAACAAAAAACTATTTCTAACGTAATTAAATTACATAGTAAGATTGCATGGGAGAGATACATTTTTTCTTAATTCATTCATTTCTCTCATAAGGCATTATATTCTGTTTATCTATAATTAGTTACATATAATTAATATAGAAATATGTTTGGCAGAATATATTCAGATATTTTTACTACATACATTTTTGTTACTTATCCAATTCAATGTACAGTGATTCCAAACAGATGAAGTCACAATTAAAAATTGATTTACATTGATATTATTCACCTTTTAAGCTTGATTGATATTATTTTTATTTACCTTTTAAGCTCCTCAACCGAACATATATAAAACAGTCTGCCAATGAGCCATGTGTTAAAAGAAACATAATATGAATCTGGATATGATGACCCAGCACGTGCAACTAGAACTTCAAAGCAGGGCCTAGAAATAAATACAAATATTAACAAGTCCAAATAATTCTAGTAGCCTAGAAAACTGAATTTTATCTATAGACTCCACTGGCTTAAGACATTCCAATCTGTTTCTCAAATCTAAGTGTACTACATCATCAAAGTGTACTACACTCCTCTGCCTACCTGTTCACACATTAAAGTCGTTATGTTACGTTTTTCTAATGTTACATTTTGTATAGAGATAACATATTCACGGGTTGACAGTGATTGCATGTGAAGAGCTTATATGACTTTTCAGACTACATGAACTATAAATGTTACTACATGAATTTAATTACAGACCACCCAAAATGTTTCTGAAGTCATCGGATAATATGTTTTAACCAATGAAAGCTTTATATCTAAACTTTTTTACACAACTAAGTGGACGTGTAATGTTTAGAACAAATTCATTTCATAACTCAAGTGTTTTAGGTATTTTGCACTATTTATATTTATACTAATATACTATTTATATTTATACTAATAATATATATACTAGACTAATATTACCCAGATAGTTGCAGAATAGACGTGAGCAGTTTATCTAAACCATCAGCAGCGCATTCTAAATTATTGAAAAGTACCATCGTTGGTTCATTGAATAGTTGCCACACCGTATAGGGTTTCTTGTTATTGTCCTCCTCCATGACGAAAAATACTAAACAAAGTATATACTTATTAGTAAAAACTTCCTACATATTACACATGTTTGCTGTTTTTCGCGCTTACTTTTAACTTGCACAAGTTACCCATTTGAACTTTTGAAGTTTGAAGTAGGGCTGTAGGGCCTGTAGGCATATTTGCCATAATTGCCATACGATATATCAGGTTCAATCGATGTTTTGGCACATAATATTTCCATTCGATATATCGATATGTTTATAAAAATATCGAGTCGCTTTAAAAAACTAATGTTAGTATTCATAATTGCAGTTAAATAAACGTATAAATGTTTAACATTACTCATTTATATCAATTGACTGTGTAATATCCTGCCTAAATATTCGCTAAGCAGCCTCTAGTACCACCAACATAATTATGGCGGCAGGTCTAATAAATAATATTATACGTGCCTACAGCGATCTAGGCCTACAGTAGTTAGTTAAATCTACGTATTGGCATCAAAAAATATCGATGTTTGCAAATTATATATCGAAAAAAATCGATACTAGGTTCCGATTTTTATACCAAACATAAATGTCGATATATTTTTTTGTAAGTGGACACCCCTAGTTTTAAATTTCATAATAAAAATCAAAATAAAACTTCTTGGACCTAACACTAACAGATTATATATTATTTGGATATTGTAATCATTCTCTATTAAATGTTACGAATGGTAAATTATACAGTTAGGCGGCCCCTAGACGGTCAATTACATTGCACAATATTACGAATTGTACAATATAATTATCCGTTTAGGGTTAATATTGAAGATTGCGCAATGATTGAACGAAAGTTTGAGCGAGTTTAATTTTTATTGCGCCATATTTTTTGTGCGCCAGTATTGTGCAGTGTCTCCATGTACACGGTGATTACCGTAGATGCACCGTAATGTGGTCTTTATCTACCGTCAAGGTAATATGGTATTACCGTGACCGTGTCGTATATCACCGTATTAAAATAATGTGTATACATTACTTACGTTGAAATTAATTTTAACCTATATATTTACTGCGTAAAAATAAT
>DWFO01002183.1:0-14201 GCA_018246595.1 Mimoniades nurscia nurscia | reverse complement strand
CATCCAACCACTGCGTATATCGTCCTACGCTACGTTCGATATTTGTGTAGGTACCTACTTATTATAAATTATTTTTTGTACGTGAATTGCCTGTAATTTATTGTTAAATGTTTCGTTAGTGTTACACATGACTAAGAATTAAACCGACTAGACTCGCGAGACTGTCGCCGCCACGACCTCGCTGCAATCGGAGCTCATGAGGAAGGACCTCGTATAGGTCCGAAACTAGTCGGACTACCCCGAAAAAACATGCACGAGTCTAGCTGGCTTAATTCTTAGACACTGCCTGTAATGTTTGTTTTTGGTAACTTTCAGGAAAATTATTCTAATTGATAATATTGAGGAGGTCATTTTGAGTGCAGCATTTTGTTCCAAGCCTTGTGCAGACTCCTGGAAATATAGCAAGACAACTTTATTATCTTGGACCTTGAGGAACTGACAAATTATTGCCACTATGAAAACATTAAAGTTATGTACAAAATAAAAGCCAAATAATTCAATGTTTACTTTATTTATCTTATTTAACCAACCACCGCAGGTGTAATAAAAGAAAAAAATAATTTATTTTATACGAGAATCAAAAAATACTATACACGATCGAAAAGAAACTAAATCTAGCTGTCTATCTTCAGAAAACAATATTTCAGTTGTTCCAAGGACGAGCAAGTGTGAGAAATATTAAGGTCTAAAAGAGTCCAAAAAAGTCACAACCGAGGAATATAAATAAAGCATTTTTATTAATACATTATGACTGGTTAATAAAACTTCAGAAAATATTTAAAAAGTTTCACAATCCTTGCCTATGGAGTTTAATTGAAACATGTAATCAAAATTATATTGCGTTCGATGTAGGAACGTCTCTTATGCGTCCCGGTCACAGCATTACAATTTCGAAGCAAAATACAAAACCAGAACCTACAATTTGAGTTCTTATCAATCTTTTCAGATACTATTGTCAATTACACTCAGCAGCCGGCAGTAACAGAGCATGGAAAAAAATTCAAAAATGAAATAGAATTCGTTTGAAAAATAGAACGCATTCATTGACCATTCCGCACACTTCGAACATTCAGTACCTACCTACATTTCATTCATCTACATCGGTACATGAAATTATACAGAAATAAGTAATGCTCGAGTATTGTCCATAAATACGTATGTTTGTTCGTGTGTAGATCACAGCACACATTAGAGAAAAGATCATAAAATATAACCATGTAATTATAGGTATAATGGTATTAATTGATATAAAAACAATATCTGTAAAGGACCACTGCATTCACTTTAGTGAACTTTTAGTACATGGTAGGCCCATGTACTAAAGGAGCCATTTAGCACTTTTATAATAATTCACTTTCACTGGTTCTTGGACATTGGCGCGACTGCACTACGATCCACGGAAATCATAATTAAAAACCTCTGATAAGATCTAAATTGGTCATACTAACTGGAATCCTATAGATAATTAATGCCGGTACATCATTTAATCAGCTGTTATATATACAATCTCAATCCGCCATCTTGTATTGAATGCGTTTCGTTTTTCCAATACAAACATAGATACCTATTTCATGGAACATTACAAAAAATACACTGGCACTTTAGAGATCATATATTAGTATACCTGAAGGCCAGTAACAGCCACACAGAAACTTCTAGAATAGTCTAGGTCTATATGGTATTCTGCTTCGACGTAAAACCGTGACAACTTTATTTTTAAAACGTTCCTCGAGACGTAGTATTGTTTATTCGAAAGCCGAAGATCATAAAACAAATAACAAATTACTTTAAACTCCATGCAACGGAAGGTAGGCGTTGTAGCTTTTCGACAGAACAAGCCGACATTGCCGTTGCAAACAAGGAATCGAACCTAATTCAGATAAACGTGATCGCAACATCGTGAACAAAGCGCAGAACAATCATTGTGGACGGAAGCATACGACGATATCAATTCTCGGATACGAATTGCATAAAATATTAACATATTTGTAGGAATAATTCTATGTTACCAAATATCCATGGTATAGAAAACTTTTCCTTTTTAAATTGTTGCTAATATTATTTCGCTATGCCAGGTTCCCTTATGTTGCAGGCAGAGTGCCCAGCTCCAAATCTATCCTCTGGAATCTCACGTGCTTCTTCTACATTCCTAACTCTTCATATACACACACCGGTTGCTGAAACATTTAACTTCCCCATTACCTAGTATCTGACTTACGTTTATTATCAAATATATATTATTTTTCAAAGCATATGAGTAGGCAATATATCGTCCTCTCTATTCGTTTCTGATGTGAGAAGAAGCACGTAACTTTTGTAACCGATATTTGACACAGATATTAGAAAGTTTGTGCCGTCTGCGTACCCAAGGGAATATTTCGTACATTAACATATTTATATTTTTAACGTCTGCGCCCGAAAGTCTCACAGCATGAAAAAAAAATACCACAGATTATTCGCAGGCCACAAATAAAGAATAATAAATTTGTGTATGAAACCTGTGAACTTGAAATTGCTTTGAAACCTTGAAATATGCGTGGCTTATAAATTTATATGTATGCAGTCCTTTCGATCATTAAATGCAGTCTTTTTTCAATTTCAATATGCATACTGTTATTATATTTCTAACAATCTCTTACATTCTTAAATTATCTGATGATAGGTTTTCTGCATATTGAATGTCACCATGTAGGTCCCCAGACCTCGCGGACGACTTACAAGCATAATTATATATTGTATAAGTTACTACTAATTTTAATTATAAATGTTTGGTAAATCCAGATATCAATGAGTTTTATTAACTTCACTTGTTATTTTCAAATTATGTATAATAAAAATATATATGATGAATTATAATAAATATAAATAAATAAACATAGATTATTGCAAAATCTTTGAATTATAAAACAATATCATTTCATATAAAAAAAACCAAAAAAAAAATTATACATCGCAGTAGCCTTTGTATATGGTTCTCGAATATTCTCGTTAAATACAATTATAATATAATTATGTAAGCATGGGTTTATCTGAATTAGATCATTTGTAACGAAATGTTTTAAGCAGTATTGTCTTCTATGTATAGCCTCTTGCCGCGTCAAAGCAATCGCGTCAATTTACATTTCCATGAAAAAATATATCAGATTATCTACGAAATTTCATAATTTAATTCTCTTAAAACTGAACTGCACTCCATTAAAACTGAACTGCAATCCTTTTTACTCCTACATTGATTTAAAACTTCTCTTTCATGGATAAATTACATACACTATATGTATATCATGTATATTAAAGTTACAACTGTTATTGTCGACAGCCATTTGTAAAATGAAATAAAAAAAAATCAATGACATGTATTTAAAACAGTCGAATTTGTAAATGTATGGTAAAACAGAGAATTATTAATAAATAACTAGGCTTTAAATTATATGTGGCGTCATTAGGATGAAAGAATCTGAACTTCATTCAATATTCAATTTAAGTAATAGGTTTTTTTTAAGCTAAAGTTAAATTAAATTTTTTACAAATGACTGCCAACAAAATAGTAATCGGTACACATTGAAGACGGTTGGACATCTGATAAAATTGTTATACACTTTAATACATTAAATTCTCTCTTCACGACAATAATATAATAATAATTATTTAGTTTATTCCATTTCATGTTAAAATTTGTAGTCTTTTGTAATTAGTTTTTTAATTTGAATGTAATGGCAACTTTGATTTTGTTTTTAATTTATTCTACCTAACATGTTCACTGCGTCCGCTGTTCGGACGAACAACTATTATTCATACATCGTTAGTGTTATATGGAAAAAATCCATTATTAAATAGACCTTTGTATAGTTGTATAAATGTGGTACAAAAATAAAATTCGATGCGGCGCCAAGTGAATGGACGCAATGAACACACTGAAGTTTGATATTTTGTTAAAATAAACCCGACGATCGGTTTACATATACAAATATACAACCGCCCGACCACGGTTTGACCGATTATTGCATATTAAAACGCAATAATCCGTCATTAATACTTTAAAAAACCGACAAGCCTTATCTAAACGTCGGTTTCCCACGACGCCATTTTGTTACCTGAAAATGCCCTATTTCTAACCAGCACGAGATCTGTAAATGATTAATTATCGATACAAATCGATTAAAATAAAAACGTATCGAATCAGTGAGCTGAACAATATTCGTTTCACATTTGCTTACATAACTGTCAAAAAACTATAGGTACTATTAGTACCTAATGGAAAAATAACCCCGTTTTAAATACAGGATATTTACTTTTTTTATTATACATAATGAAGGGCCGCCGGCCAGGTTACAAGTATCGAAACAACCGCGCGCATAACGTTCCATCCATTGTATTTTCGCCCGTTTCTTTCTTGTTCAAAAATTAATCTATTTGTCGTAACAATTAATAGCGTGTCGATGTTAAACCGATCCTAAATAGACTTATGTTTGGTTTGATTTAAATAGTGTGTATAGATATCGATACGGAAATACTTTTAATAGGATTTAATAAATAAAGAAACATATTTTCATAACTTGTATAGTGTAACATTTTTTAAACGTAAATACCTACATAATATTGCGTTTGAGGTTCATTGATTTGGATAGGAAGCTCTATTTTCAAATTAAACGTTACAATAAATATATTGGCGATGGCTCAATTGGCTTCGTTATTTTTAAATATAAAAAAAATTACATGTATAGGTACTAAATACATAACAAAAATTTCAAAATACATTTTCGAGTCGATCGCAACGTAACGTTTGTTTAAAAAATATTTATAATATATGTATATATCAAGTTAAGGGATTAAAAAATATATTTAAAAAAACATTCGGAATTATCGCCACGTGGAAATTCATTTCGAATGTCATCACTTCGAAGAAATTATCAAAACATCAAAACATTTACCTTTATCAAGATCATAATTTATCACTAGAATTTTTTGTCGTTCTTAACACGAATGAAAATTCTCTTAACATGCCCGAAAATAAGAACACAACACAATTTTCACATAAAATATTTCAGCGTTACACCCGGCTTACTCCCAGTGACCATCGTTCCTGGTCACTGAATAACATGCGACTCTTAATTTATAAATTTTAATACAAAAATAGACAGTCACAAAGTTACAAGTATACCTCGGTCGGATTTAGAAACGGATTCAAATCTAGAACCTTCCCCACGAGCGGCCAGCATAATGTTTTGTGCATGTACTAAAAACTTTGTCACTGAACGCACTGCGCTGGCTGAATATTGAATTCCGTATTCGAAGGATAAAAAAATACCATATGTCCAACCAAAACGACGGAGATACAATTGTAACTCGTATCAAAAAATACAAAGTCATCTTTGTAACACATTAACTCTTCATGAACACAATGCCTATAAATATATTATGTATATGATTTTATACATAATACTATATTTTCTATAAATAATATATTATATAATTATCTGATTAAGAAGCTAAATAAATACATAACCTCCAACGCTTTTAGAATCTAAGAACACAATAGGGCTGCCAACATATAAACACGAGCATTAAAAAAAAAACAAAATATTTTATAAAGATTATTTTGTCTATGGTTGTCTGTCGTTGTCGATTGTTGGCAACGCATTACAAAGACGACTTTACGCCCTCTTCCTAATGCCAAGAGAAACACAGTCACGTACCTAATCGTATGGAAACTAGAAGGTTGAATTATATACCTTGTTATTATGACGCAATTTCTTAAAAAAAAAAATTTGAATTGAATATGAAAAAAAACCATTTAAAATAAAATCAATGATAAAAGTTTCAAAGGCATTATATTATGCATTAATAAATCAGACCTCCAGTTTCCAAAAGGCATAGCTAAGCTGTGGTTTCTATACAACATTAGGATCACATGGCGTTCTTAAAATTTGTACTCCATAACACTCAACTTTTATAAAAATCTCGTGTGAATCGAACCATTTACACCGGCAGCGTTCGCTCGTCGCCCATTATAATAATTTACTTTAACTTACACTAACGATTCACGCATAACCGTTCAGACTTTAATTAGGAATTATTATATTTAGGTAATATTATCGGACGATTCCAATAGTGCTGTCCTCCTATTGGTGGACACGGTGTGTCGCTCGAGGGGCAAGGGCCCGCACTGGAAAAAACATACGAAATTAGTATTTTTTCATTTCCATTTACATAAATAATCTCGCATCTATTTTTAGATAGAAAAGCATTGGATGAAAGCATGGATTTTTTTTTAATTGGTTACAGTTCTGACGCAATTCTTTTTCTATTTTGTTTATGAAAGTTTTCGTTCAGCTTTCTGCCTTATTGGTATTTATAACTCGGTTTGAAATATGACTCTTCATAGTCCACTGTTTAATTTAATTTATCAAAAATTAAATTTTTTTGATAATAAAGTTTATTTTAGTTAATCGAGTGATAAAGGTGCATACCCATCGGCGGGCCAGCGCGCGCGACGCTAGGAGCCGCGGCTGGTGTAGAACAGCACGCAGGGCGACTTCCACCACGCGCCCAGCTGCACCACCTCCTCCGCGCTCACCGACATTATCCTGCGGCACGGCACCAGCGCACATCAGTACAAACGTCGTGAAACACTTAGCTGGTAATCGGCAATATAAAATACGTTTGTCGTTTTTTCAACAAACATGGCGCCGGCGCGGTACGAAGGTTCGCATTCCTTCAGAGAGCATAAAGCGTCCTTTAATAATTTATCTTAACAATATTACGTTAACTAAATGAAATCAAAAAGTGAGTAAATATAAACACTGCGTGGTGCCGGAGGCGGCGCCCACCTGAGGTCGTTGAAGAGGTACCAGGCGCCGTCGCGGTCGGGCGCGGCGTGCGCGCGCCGCGGCACGCGCACGTACGCCACCAGGTGGCGCGGGCTGCCCTCCACGCACACCACGGCCGCCGACAGCCGGTACTGCCGCGCGCCCGCGCCCGCGCCCGCCGCGCCCGCCGCGCCCGCCGCGCCCGCCTCGCCCTGCGCGCCGCGCGTCCACACATGTACGAGCGCCTCGCATAGCTGCACTGCTCAGTGGCGTACAGCCGATTATGACAGACCATCAAGTTTAAACGATACCGTCTCTATTCATTTGTATAACAGAGCGACACATATGTGAATACAAAGAGTATGTAAAAGCAACGTATTAAAAGAAAACAAATAAAAACATGATAAAGCATCACCTATTCCGTATTGAGACGTAAACAGAACTGATGACCCATGGTAGAGTATTGCACTACCTCTTCGGGTTCCACAGGCGTGATTTCACATTGTAACAAAAATATAATACTGTTAACTGCTTTTAATGTCATCCCCGTGACTACGCGTGCTGCCGCCCCACCTTGTCGTTGATGGCGATGTCGCCGTCGGGCTGCAGCCGGATGTTGAGCACGTGCGGCAGCGCGCCCGCCGGCTCCGGCGCGCCCGCCCGCAGCGCGCCCGCCGCCGCGAGCCACGCGCGCCGCGCCGCGGCCTGCGCGCCCACCTCGTGCCGTGCCAGCGCCGATTCCCAGGAGCTCAGCGCGTTGGATATTGCGGCGCGCTGACGACACATAATTAATTATATACCATGTTCATCTCCTAAGAGCTACAGTAGTTTCTTCCACCTATACCTATAGCTTGGCATCGCGAACACTTTAAGCCATATTGTTCTATATTTCTTCAAGGACATTCTACGTAGACTTCTCGCTTGTCAATTGAATTTCAAATTGTTGATATTACAACTACAATTACATCTGAACATTTTCTTATCTTAGATCTCCTGATTTTTAAAAAGGAAGCCTCTAAGTATAAGACGCTAGTAACACAATTTGGAACATTTTGGCTAGATTTATTATACCTGGGCAGCATCCTTTAACAAGGCGTTCTTTCGCTGCATGGCATGCTCGGCCCGTCTGTTCGCGTCCGCCAGCTCCGCCTGCTTCCTCGACTCCTCGCTGGCCACCAACCGCCAGCGACGGTCTGCTGCCAGTAATGCTCGGGCGTCTTCTTCTATCGCCTTAGTCACCAATTCTGTAGTCTGCAGGACGCACATGTGAATAGAGTCGTTCTAATACGCACACAAAGTAAGACTCGGCAGGAGTCACATTGAGGAATTTGTTTGTATATCAATTTGGTTTTTCTCGAACTCAGCTTAGGACTAAATCATTAGTTGTTTAATAAAATATATGTATGTCATGGGAACATTAGGACGAGATCGTCAAATCGAGACTGCTTTCCTTCCCTAGGCACGTGTCTTATGGCGTCATCTAAAAAAATTGGTATATATATGTACGACAAGGCGAGGATAGGGCGCGATGGCGCTCTTTGGGGGAGGCATATGCCGAGCAGTGGAGTCAGATAGAGTAGTAGAACAAGAGAAATACGTTGACCCGAATGTATTTCCGAACCAACCTTCTGATCGTCCCTGGACGCCAGCAAATCAGCAGTCCTCTTCTCCTTCTGTTTGATGCAACTGATCAGCTGTGTTCTTTTAATGCCCTCATCCAGGTCTCTCTCCAGACGTCTGTACTCCAGCCACGAGCGCTCTTGATCTCTCTTGTCTTGTAGGTATCTCTTGTATTGCTCTGAGGTCTCCGCTTCAACCTGCCGATAATGCAAAGAACATAATTATATGTATAACAAATATTGTATGTCTTATATTGGTCACATATGCTTAACTTCAGATCTGAGGTAGGTATTCTCTCTCTACTTCTTTACAAATTCCTCGAAGATAGTTGTCTGATTCCGTTCAATCTCTCTCGTCGTAAGAAGTAAATACAAATTTTTGAAGCGTCTCAACATTTTCTCTACATCACTATTACGAAAATGCAGAGCATTATAACCTAAGTCTATCACTCCCGTGGTCAGGGGTTTAAATACCGACACGCGTTTCTACGACACACTAAATAATACGTACCTACTTATGTAACAGCACACCTCGCACAGCGCAATGTAAGATACAAGTGTTTTAAGTTACATTTTGATGTAGTAACAGACACTTAAATGCACGCAAAAACTACAACAAATTCTAGTACATTGTTAAATGTTTCTTGAGTGTTACACATGACTGAGAATTAAACGGCTAGACTCACGTATGTTTTTCGGGGTGGCCCGACTAGTTATAGTTACAGACCCGAAAACGGCCACCCCGAAATACGTGAGTCTAGCCGTTTAATTCTCAGTCAAATTCTAGTACACTCTGAGATTGAGGTTCACTCACCAGCTGTCTATCTTCCTTCTCCTTCATCCACATCTTGTGAAACTGCTCAGCGAGTTTCTCTCTTTCGTCATCCTCCTCTCGCTTCCGAGCTAGCGCAGCCAGCAGCTTCCAGTCGCGTTCGGGGATTGAATCCAGGATGTCGCTACCGTAAACATCGTAGTCTAGGGTTCTGATAAGCTGCGATACAGAACTTGGCACTGAAATAACATTTTTGTACCTTTTAACTAGCTTAAATACGCGTATAGTCTTTTATAAATTAAACAGAACAAGTATAATGGCGGGAAAAGTTTTATAGGATTGTCGGCGGTGGAAGGCGCTAAGAAATAAGCATAAAAATTATATATGAATCCGTTAAATAAGCATATAATAGGTTGCACGGTAAGATTTCTGAGTAGCGATTGGCGTTTTATTTAGCGGAAAATATCTTGACTCAGAAGAGGGCCTGGTCATACGCATTAGCAATGTGCCACAATCATAAATGACTACTATTTTATTTCATGCGCATAACATTTATCTGAGGAATTTAAGGCACTTAAAACGTTTTTGACATCGGATAGCCAATTAATTACTATCCTCATCTCAAACAAGATTATTCTTCATTCTCGTGTTAGGCAAATGCGTTCGTATAGCATAGCTTGTCACTCGACTACGCTGCTACCCTTCGGCGGCCAGGCAGTGCATCTGTGCCAAGGTAGCCTGCGCCATAATGTGACCAGAAAGTACCCGTCTGTTGCAGGACAACACGTAACACGGGCAGCTGAGGTTGGCTTGGGCTTCTAAGTACAGAAGCCCTCACGCCCCTACCATAGCTTACATATGGTACAACTAGTATCCATAGTGTTTTGCTAACCATGTAAAGATCCCATCACAAAAATGTAACAAGTGATAATGACAGAAGACTCAACCTTTTAACATACGAGTATGTAATTAGAAAATTTTCAATACTAACTGTTGTACAAGCGGGCGACGGGCGTGGCTTTTCTCGGCGAAGCACATCTCGACCTCCTCGGCGACTCTGTTATAATTTTGTAACAAAACACCATTATGTATCTTCCTTGTTACCGTTACAAGACAAGCGTAACAACGCGGGCCTGTGGGAAACTAGTCGCTATTGTTTATTGTTACGTTGTCGCTGCGTATTGTTATTATATTTTATTATGCACGCTCTGTTTTGCTTTCGACGCGCATGTTAATGTTTGCAGGGAATGACTATTAATTTCATTATAATGTGCGTTAGTGGGTGTTATTTTAGAAATTGTTTTAATAAAATATTGGATTTTCTAAGTAGACTGACAAAAAATTTAAATTTTGATTATTAATTTTAAATATTAACGAACATACATCGCAAAAGCAATGAAACTTGAATAGCTTCTTAAATTGTTATACAGATGGCGCTAATTTCTTCTTCTCTATGAACGCTTGTTGCTTTTCAAGTATTGTTCAAACATCGGTTTTCTATTTATTTTAAACCCAATAAATTTATACCGATTGAAAACGTAATTATACGGAACATTACGTTATAAAAATAATCCCAAATAAAATTAATATTTGGTATAACCTCGAACTACTTTTACTTCAATTTATAACCTACAAAATGTGACGTAATTTCTATTAGCTAGGACATGAAATAAAATTTATAAAACCAGTTTTTCACCACGAACACAGTCACTGTAACGTTATACGCGAAATATTAAACTTTTCAGCCGAAACACCGTGTTCAGTATGTTGTGGTGATCTGATCCCGTTGCTATGATGATATTGATACAACAAGACTGGGTGATATGTGAATACTTTAGTGGAGTCGTGAATGAAATAGTCCTCACTCCTTTCTTTTTCTTTTACGCTACTATCGTGGATTACTTTACAACTTTAAGCTTGACTGGCAGAAAATGGTTAGGCCCACATTCATTCCACTTTTTAATGACACATTGCTACATGATTTAGGATTTAGGAATTCTGAGACATTTTTTACATAAGTATGAGTACATTTACAGATCATGTTTCACTCAGGCCAAGGTTTTTACATAATGACAATGCAAACCTTCGCTTTATTGCAACATATGTTCGAAACGTAAACATGAGATTATTATATATATTACCTCTTATAATAATCTGACAATGAATCTACAGATGACGATCATCCTTAACACCTGGAGAACAGTTATTAAATTTGGAAAAACTGATTTGCTTGTGTCCGAAAATAATTGTGGAGTTGCGTTTGGTATTAGTACCTATACATTCTTTATAATACCTAGTAGTGTGTAGTTAGTACATTTAACATGTTCTGCCAAGCCACACTTAGCCAGCGTGGCAACTATGGCTCTCACTCTGAAAGGAGAGCCGTGTACCAACAGTGTAACACTAAAAAGGAACAAAAAAATATTAACTGGGTTCACATAGGTATTCAACAAGTGAATTTGTTGGTCGGCGCCCGTCACTATTACAAAAACTAATTTTATAAATTTAAGTAAAATACATTCAAATCGTTTAACAGGGCTACATGCCCTGGCCGTCGAGGGGCAGCAGGGCAGGCAATACGACAAGCCCTGCTTTGCGATGCCCAACGTGGGTACTATGGAATAAAACTCCTCAGCGGAGGCAAGGGTCCAGCAGTGATGATGATAAAGTTCAAGTCAATCAAGTAAATATATTTACAAAAAAGCCTATTTAAGTTTAAATAAATAGCAAAACATTATGGTCCTTACGAATTGAAATAATATCAGTGGTGCCACTATCAACTTTATCAGCGAATAGATATCGCAAATCGCGATACTGCAGTCAAGAGCGCGCCGCGAACGCATGGTGACGTGCCGCAATGGACAACACAGCTGATAAGCCCAAACCCGTCCTTCGAAGACCTGAGGTCCTCAAAAAGCTGAACGCCGAAAACCTGCAGCTGTTAGAACGAGGTCTGTTAGGAGATCTGCCGAACAAATTGAAACCACAAGCGTTCACAAGCGTTAAAGTTCCAGTGCGAGCGGAGTTAAGAAAGGATTTGGTAGTTGCGAAACCCTCCAGCCTACTGTCTTCATGCTTACCCATCATACCAGATTCTCCTCCACCTAGCGATAGGTTAACGCCTTCAGATGACGACAGTGGTTCGCCTCTAAAGAAAACCTTCAGCTTTCGTGAACGATTCTCGAGAATGAGTTTATTTGGAAAAGAGAAAATCGAGAAGATGGAGAAAAAATGGGACACCATAAAAGAAGACGAAAGAATAGGAAGTACGCCGTCTCCTGTGCTATCAAAAGGAGAAACAAAACATGTGCATGATCACAAATCCAGTAAACGCTTTTGGTTCTTTCGAAACAGAGAATTGGTGGAGAGACGTCAGAAACAAAGCCCTGTTTACACGCGAAGTAAAAGCTTTGAATTTCTACCCAAAGCTTTGTTAGAGGACAACAAAAAGAAAGGAAAGCTGGCTAAAAACAGTTCGTACGCTTTCGGAAGCGACGACACGATTGGAGACACCTGGTCCTCCAATGAAAGTCTCGAATATGCATCGAATGTATACTACGACAATGATGAGACCGTGTTCCTCAAAAGCGTCAAACAAATCCCAACTCACGAATCGAATAATAACTCTAGCGTGTCCACGGTGACTTCAGCGTCTAGTGCATTGGCCATTAACATGCTGAAGACAAAGTCCGTGCAGGATTTGCTCGATGAATTCGACAAAGCTGCCGATATGTTAAGTGAAAATTATTTGAGTGACTGTGAAACTTACACAAAAACTAGTATCCCCGATCAGTTAGCTACGAGGGAGAAACGAAAGAGTGCGTCATTTAGCAACATACCGTCGCCTAAAGTGATTCAAGTGTCAAAAGCAAAAAAAATTGATGATGATTTCAAAACAGAGTTAATTAAAATGTTAGAAGTGAAACGTGAAAGTGATGTGCCCGGGACAGCAAGACGTGGTTCCGTCACGGATTGGTTCGTGCTAGAAGACAAGGCCATGTCGGCCGCGTGCGCTGTAGAAGAGAACAAGTACAGGCGAGCGCAGAAGAAGCCGACGAAGCGCGTGAGGAGAATAAGTTCAACAAAATACGTAAGTACTTTATCGCTACTGTGTATGTGTAATGTCCAAAGGAATTTTTTTTATCTGTAGGACTCATGCACGCCTATTCCATTACCAACACATCCTTATCTACATATATAAAATATATTAAACGTATTTGTAGGTACCTATGAGTAAGACTTGTAAAATGTCAATACATTTTGGAAGCAACAACCAAACAAAATTTTTGTTTTTTTCCTTAGCCTTCTGTGTCCATCGTGACCCAATACGCATCGCGGTAGTTTCAAATTAAGAAGTTTGAATTCGAGTTTAATGCAACTGAGAGGCAACAGTTCATTCAATACTGTTATATCACGGCACTAACGACTTTCTAAGCACTGTGGATACTACTTACTTAATAATAGAAATCGATTGCGACCTAAGCTCTAACGCTGAACGTAATTTTCAACAGTAACTTTCACAATGAGGTACCTGGATAGCTCGTGGTATGGTCAGAGCACCATGAAACGTTTCGTGATGCGGACGGAAACATTTTCTTTTTTCTCATAAACGTAGAAGAATGTAATATTGAGTCCCCAAACGCATAAAATCACTAAGCATTTTGTTATTCTGATACAATTCTAGATATAAGTACTGATGATTTTGTTCATTATTGCTGTATTTAATCGTCTACATTATCCATCATGAAGAAAACGTTCAAAACTTTGATAAAATCGTCAAATATTATTCTAAAGTCAGCAAAGACAAGACCAAATGCAGATGCATAATATTTTTCGGAAAATCCAGTACTGGAAAAAAATTATTTACGCTTAAGATTTTATTCATAGTAACATCACGCCTGTAATCCCCGCAGAGGTAGGCAGAGGAATGTAGAACACTCCCATGTTTCACCAGTTATGTTTACGTCCCACTATGGAATATGTGGTGAGCCTATTGCCATACAC
>DWFO01002182.1:0-14204 GCA_018246595.1 Mimoniades nurscia nurscia | reverse complement strand
ATTAGAGAATCTAGTAGTGCCCAACCCGGGAATCGAACCCAGGACGGGAGGCCGTTGCAAGTGCGACTGCCGAACGGGAGGCCGTTCGGCAGTCGCACTTGCAACCAACATAACCAACGAGGCAGTCAAGTAAAATTGTTACCTGTTAAAAATGTTAACGGAGTGGAGTTAAGCCACTTAATGGCTTCGTTGATGAATTACTTTTCTATCGAGACAAAGCTACTTACAATAAGCAAAGAGCAGGATGTATATATAGTAACTACTTTTATATACTTTAAGTAAAGCCCAAATTTTATCAAAATTTGTTATTCACTTATTCACTATTACGTACAATACATACATTTATTCTAAAATCGTATGAAAGCACCTCGCTTGAAATTATATTTAGAATAGTCGTATTTACACACTAATGCCAAGTTATTATTAATTTTAAAATATGCTTCTTATAATTGTTGCTACATCCAATGCTTCTAAAGCAATAAAATAGGTAAATATTTTATAACACATGTAAGTTCGTTTCGTTTACCACTATTATATTTATGAGCGTAGGTATACATATATAATAGCAAAGAAATTGAAATTTCCAAAACCATTGATCCAACAAAGGATTAGTGTCTTTTTCATAAACTAGCTATACATTAATTCTAACTTTATCGAAGTTTATATGATTACCTATTGTTTCATAGACTTTCAAATAATTTAACAGTTTAAGTTGGTTCTCTTGTTCGTTTCGAACGATAGTTGATGTAAAGGCGACATTAATTGTATTATATAGCTCGACGTTATGCAGTTTTATTTTAAATAAACATAGTGAAAACTAATTAAAGTGGAGACTAATAAAAGTTTTTTATTTGTAATAATTTATGTTATCATAATGAAATGTTATAATACAATTAATTTGGTTTTACATCTCTGTTTTGAAACTAAAACAATAGTGTACCTATTTGACCTCTGCAAGTCCATTTTGAATATTAACCATTGCGTTTAAATGTGAATTGTGGTTGAACCACGACACGTTTTGTATGTTCAGATACACGAGTATGCGTATGTATGGATATATACGAATGTGGATATGTATGCGGAATATAAAATTGGTTTCAATATTCAGTGTGAAAAGCATCAGTAATGCTGTGCGGAAATTAACTTCACATTGCCTCTGCACTAATGACTTAGGATTCGTTCGTTTTGTTTGATGAAATGTGTGTTTTTGTCAATTATTTAAAATGAACCTTATAATTTCGTTTAAATTTAGACGTATTTACTGTATTTGTTTTAAATAAAAAAATGAAAAAAAATTTAAGCTTAATTTTTATTAAGCATAAAGTAATGAAAATTGAAATAAACTTGTTAAATGAAATTCTGGGTTTGCTTTCTGCCTCTACCATTGAAGTGGCAACGACCGTAATTATATGACGTACATAACGTTTTAATATAGAGTTCCCTTTAATTTTGTTGGTGGAAACCATATTTTTTTCCGGGTAACGTTGCAATAAAAAGTTAGAACCATGCCAGTAACGGAGTTCAATATTCGGGACACAATTTTTCCCGTTACAACAAAAAATCGTATTTTATATGAAACGTAAATACTTTTTTATTCTCGTTGATATTAAAATTATTAAATTCATTTATTTTTATACGAAATTGAACCGTATCGAAAGAGTAATGAACTTAACAACTTCCTTATATATGAATGTATGGATTTTAGGATAAAAATCGTGAATTCTGTTGAAATTCTATTTAACCGATTTTAGTATTTAGTATAGAAGGTCAGAGTACTTTTTAAATAATTCATTCAGTTGTATTATAACAATGTATTAAATATATTTTCAAAACTGTTTGCGTTTTATATAGTAATGGTTAAAAGTATATTTTTATATTCCGTTTTATACACTTTGTTTTCATTTACAATATTATGTTGTTAAGAGATATCTATTATTTACTAGAAAGCATAAGCCATATTAAGCTCTGAACCAAGGTGAACTTATAAGTCATCTTTCAGATAATACATACAAATCTAGATGCCCATTATTTAATATAAGCCATTATATTAAAAGTTAATGCCAATTAACTTTTGATTTTGTTGCCTATAGAACAAAATCAGTAATCAAAGGGTTTTTCGCTGGTTATTTGAATATTGAATACAAGCTGTGGCTCATAGTTTTTGTACGCCGGCAAACATTAACATACAAAATAAAAGCCTCGCGGATAGTTATTTTATGCGTAGTCTAAACATAATACCTACTGATACCTACTGATCGATAGCGATTATAGGTTCGTACAACATTCCAAATTACTGTGCTCGAATTAAAATTTAGAAAAAAAAAGTATTAGACAAAAGTGATAAATAATATACCTACCTTTTAAATATAAAACGAAACATTACACCTGTAACCTCCGAAGAGGTAAGCAGATGAGTGCAATACACTCCCACTTTGTAATTTTTTTACACAGGATATATCTTATATAGGAATAAATATACACAATTTCATTTAAATATATGTGATACAACAATAAATAAAAAGACCAATATTAATGTGTAATATATCACAAAAGCATATCTATGTTACAAAATAATTTACATAAGTTGATAAACAGAAAACATATTTTATGTGATTGATAACTTATATTATGAAAATCCGACAATACTTATTATTATTATAACAGGTTTAAAAAACTATTTCATATTGTTGCGATTCATGATATTTGGTGCTTTATAAGATATCTTACTGTCTCTTGGTTTTCGTTGATCGGCCACTTGGGGTTATTAGCTCATCTTTCTCCACGAGCTCTTCATCGATTAGCAGATCAAAATTGCCCAAAGTTTCAGCATTTGGTTGTTTATTCCAACGCACATCTGGTGTACCTTCAGGTGGCAAAACAACGGACAAAATATTATCAATCAGTTTGTACTTTAAAATTCGGTCGTTTACCGTGGTGGAAGTTAACGACGGTGACGCGTTCACTTCGACTAACCAGGGCTTCAGTTGATTGTCTATTATTATGTCGTACCCGTAGCATTCAAAGCAATGCCTGTCGTTAGCCATTACCGACGAGACGGCTTTCAGCGAGTGAACAATGAGCCACTGCATCGCGGCGAACAGCTTTTCGGTCACCGCTCTGCCTTTCGCGCCTTCCAAATACAAACGTAAATTCTGAACGCTCATTTTTCCACCGTGAATGCTGTTGTAATCACCACCGTGCTTCTGTACACTAACGTTCGTTAGATGTACGTACATATTATCAAGTTCCGTTACGCTCGTATCATACTTTACCGTGCAAAACCTGCAGAACCCCAGTTGAAAGAGATAAGCCTTGAGGGGGCGGAAAGAAGTCACTAATACGTACAATCGTAGGTCAAATTTCTTTCCGCCAATTAGCAAAGGATTGTCGATGTAGCGTGATATGACGTAACTCTCCTTACTTAGTTGCGGGTGGAAAGGGGCTTTTGCCTCTCGAGACCACTTCTTAAGCTTAGAAAGTTTGTTTATAAGGAAAATTCCAGTGCCTTGAGATTTTCCACAGGGCTTCATTATCCAAGTACTCTGCGGGGATTTACGATATTCTTCCACGAACATGTTGTAATCTGCTGGTAAAACAAATGTTACGGGTACGAAATCGAGGTGGACGTACCTCGTGACTACTTGTCCACCATGGAGTATAACTTCTGCTTTCTCAGCGAGAGGGTTTCCGTCTCGCTCCAATTCTTTTCTATACCGTTTTATATTTTTCACCAGCAAATCCTTCCGAGAAAGCTCGTAGTGGTTCGGAAAGTGATTTATCATTTGATTGTCATTCATACGATATCCGCTTTCGACACTGAATAGATTTCGACAAGTTTGCGTGGACGCCCAATAGAAGTTCCATTCGTCATCAGGTCCGACTTGATGCCAGCCGCGCCTCTCAAAGTTGCTCATTAAAACCGACTTCTCTAAATCTGTGCAAAAATTCACCCGACATCTCTCACTGTTGGGTGCATTCACTCGACCGTATAAATTAGTAGATAGCCTCTTAGCTTCTTGGTTCATGTCTGACTTTTGTTACGCTCGACTTACGTATTATTACTGATCTCGAGGAAAACCTGTTACCATGGCGTATAAAAACATAAAGGCGTTAGGCCAATAGCAGCATAAGGGGCTTCCTCACTATGGCTACCGGCAAACATTGTAAGTTGATATTGATTTTTCTCATCTAAACATCAGCGTGCTTGATACACATAAAACGTGTTGAATAATAACATATCGGGTGAAAAAAAAGTAGAATTTATAAATTGTTGTCCAAATTAAAGATAAATGAACAGTACCTGTAGTACCTACGCTAAACTAAAGCGAATCACCAACGATAATAAATGCTAGCAGTATATGACGTTATGTAAATGAAATGAATTGTCGTGCAATTCTAGTAATAATAATTCGTACTGATGGACAATAACAATGTGATATAATCCCCAAGTCTCACACTTTAGCATAAGCGTTAGCATAGTCACCTTAATCCTTATAAGAGCCTTATAAGATACCTGTAATAAGAGCAGACCCTGGTTCAATAGAGGACGAATGATATCAAAGTATCATTCATACCAATGCATATTATTTCACAATACAAGATTTTCGGTGTATCTAGATTCTACAGCGGTTCGTTCCTACGAATAAGCCAAATGAATAATATGTATAAATAAGAAATGCCATAAGATAAATATGTAGAAATCGAAGGAAATCAACTTTAAGAGGACGGCGAGGGATCAGGGGGAAAATGCGTGTGAAAATAGCCAGATAAATTAATATCGGGTTTATTGGTTGATTTTGACAACGTAACATATCAGACTAAAAAAGAACAGACGAATATGACATGGAATTCTGAATTCTTACTGAAAATAAAGGTATAAAAAAGTAAAAATACAAGAAGTTCGGTTTGCCATACAACTTATATGACATTCTAGAGGAAATGAAGGCGGCTCGAGTTAATTTTGCTATTTGGAGAGTATGCGAGCGTAGCTACAGGCGGGCTTTGTGGAGTGACTTTAATTAAAAGGTACGTTGGAAAACAATGAACTTCAACCAGGTCTTTAAATATAGCTCGAGCGAGAAAAATAATATGACCTAAGTAAATCCACGCAGCTGTGGTCTGCTGTTGTGAAAATAAAATGAAA
Source organism: Mimoniades nurscia nurscia (assembly GCA_018246595.1). NCBI lineage: Eukaryota > Metazoa > Arthropoda > Insecta > Lepidoptera > Hesperiidae > Mimoniades > Mimoniades nurscia. The sequence goes on along the minus strand of DWFO01002182.1, from coordinate 9,061 downwards.
CAACTCTTTGAAGAGAATTGAATATGATTTAATTTCCTCCGCTAAAATTTCCGCAATGAATTAATGAACAAAACTATCATCAATTTTTTACAAAGTAAAATGAATACCAAGTTATTAATAAGAAAGTTACTTTTTAATGAGAATTTATATACATACTCGTAGATACATCTAATTTCATGTAACTCCATACACTTTAAAGTAATATGTAATATTTATGTATGTACTTCTTTCGAATGGATAATTCATTTATTAAAAGTAACTGAGTATATTATATGTATATATTTCGCGTTTCATTGAAGTTTTGTGTGATGTTTACATAGTACTCGTAAATGTTAACAAAAAAAGTCATGTCTTTTTATTATAAATTGACATGTATTTTGTTAACTTCACACCATTAAAGTATGACGAAATGTTTTTTATCGTGGGAAAATCCGTCATGAATATGTATGCATGTATATACGAGTATGTAAATGCAAAGATTAATTTTTTTGTTTTGCTACAAAGATGAGTCGGCGCCGCACAAAGTAGAACATTGCGACGTAATTCTACTAGTATTATTCTGTCACCACGGGGACGTACGTTTATCCCGGGACCAACGTTTATCCACAGACAGACGTACGCTTATACAGGAACGAACATTAATACTCAGAGATATATGTACATTCGTCTATGACTGTTCATTTGTCTAATTTGCGGAATTTAATTCATAAAAATATAGTTACTAAATTAACTGGTAAAAAGTAACTGGTGAATCGTGGGAGTGCTCCACATTCCTCTGCCTACTTCTTCGGGGATTACAGACGTGATGTTACTTTTTTTTTACTAAATTATAATATTACAAAGACAAATATACACCCAAAAAACATTTTTAGTAAAATTTAAACCAAATATAATACCATGTATTCCGTCATTTAAAGAAAAGCTTTAAGTCATCGTAACGTAGAAAAATATTTGCTTCCAAATTTGCATTCGATTAGTGAAGCGTTCTACTTCCGGTTCACAATGCATTATAGCATATTAGAACAATACCATTCGCTTATTAACTTACTATTTATGAACACAACCCGCCAGCTTATGTACCTGTAAGTTCTTAAATGGCCCATACGGAGGCCGTCCATTTCGAATTACGACAATACCTCTTCGTGTTCTGCATCTAAAATATTTACCTTTAAAATATTCGAAATACAACAAAACTATTTTTCAAATTCCTATGTCTCTACAATTTCGAGAAATAGTTACGTGTGTATATATTCATTAAATAACGATACACCCATAATTTCATTATGTAACTGTAACTTAATTTTTTTTTATATAACATCAATTCTACCTATGAAGAACACGTGCATTCTATATTGTTAGTAAGATATTATATTTAAATTTACCGGAAAATTTCATAAAACATTATGTTCATTAATTGTGTTAATACTCTTGCCTTAAACGGGTTACACAAACGTAACATCACGCCTGTATCCACGATCAAATAATCAGAGGAGTATAGTAGGTACACTTTCACGTTTCACAAGTTACGTTTACGTCCCACTATGGACGTGGTGAACCTATTGTCATACACCGGACTTATATAGAGCTACCCCAGGATTTGAAACCAGGAGCTCTCGATCGGCAGTCGCCCTGGCAAACAATATGACCAACAAGGCTGTTACGCATACTTTCAAAATAAGGTTTAACATTAATGTCAAATTAATGACAACTCATCTTAGATAGCGATAGTTGTTAGTGAAATCTTGCACGTCATTCAACATATACATTATAGATAAGAGCATTGGTAGGGACACAACTAATACGAGAACACTCGTAAGGCAATTTCACCATCTGCATAACGAAATAAGTCAAAAAAAGTGTCGTAAATTAACTTAAAGATCTCTTGCATGACAAGAATAAGCGAGACTGATATATAAATGATACGATCGCGAATAACGAGTTATAAGTATACTTTAAAATAGACGAAATACGTATTAACCTTCTTTTATGCAGATGTTATCTTTTTTAACATATATGTACATTTCTATAAAAATATTGCCTATATTTCAATGTGTATTGATCAATGAATATTGCATTTTCACCTTCATCAACGACGTTATAGTTTTTTGTTGTCCTAATTGTAAATCCTAATACAAAACTAATCTTAACACTTATAAAACTTATATTACACATTACTTTATAATTATTCAACTGTAGTAAGCGGAAGGATTATGGCTATGATTTGCCATGATGACGAAGTGAAGGTCGGAAGATGATGGTCTACAGACCTAACATTTTAATTTCACTAAAATCCCTTATTGTCATCATTTTCACCGTGATACAGAATACTGAATATTTTCTGATGAAATTTAATTTTCCAAAAAACTTGATTGTAAGTAAATAAACAAATATGTTTGTTTACCAAATACCATTTAATTTTTCCACATAAAATGATCAAAACAATAACATGCCTAAGTTGATACATTAACTCTAAGCACTTTATTAGCCTCTAAAATATTAATGTCCACGGTCGCTCTTAAGTTTATATTATCAACCGGATAATCCGTCGGGTAGAGAGACGGGTTCGTGTACTAAAACTGTAAACGAACTTTGTATTTCATAGCTGGTGATACGTCGAAGTTTTGAAATATGACATAAATTTCAAAATCGCGTCTCCGGGGAACGTGGGGACGTTTTACGATACTTCGAAGCGGGTGTGTACTTTTTGTTTACACGGCATCGAGATTAAAGTATAAAATTTCTTTCACAGAATACGACGTTGACATTTAAGAGGAAGAGAGGATATTATAAGCGGTTGGTATTAAAGCGCTCAAATAACATGCATTCGAAGTTGAGAATATGGGAATATTTACATATATGCTGCCGTATTTTATCAATTAGGTAATTATAACAATAACAATATTTTGAGGTATATCTCCACATGATCATCTGATCCCGAAGTAAGCTGCTACGCTCCATCTTTAAATTTAAAATACACTTACATAGATATTTTTTACAGATAAAATACTTGCGCTCGTCATACCAATATTTATTCTGGGTGGGAATCGAACACAAACTTGACTAAGCAATGGTCTGGAAAGTCTACATTTCGCAAGAGAATTTACAGTATGTATATATGGGAAAATATTTACAGGCCCAGACCACAGATTAATACTAATAGCCAGTTCGACTACAGATTTAGAATATGAAGCTTTTACGTAAGATTCAATGAAAAATAATTTAAAGAAATAGCCGGTTTGAAAATGTTTCAGAGATGTCTAAAGCTGTTTGCACACCAAATATACAGTAATTCACTCGGTTATTAAAATAATGTTTATCAATGCGAAATGTTACAAGTTTTTCTTGTTTTGTTTTTTCCGCAAAACAGGAGAACGGTATTGGTATATAGCAAACACAACACGAAACTGAGTACCTAACAGCCTCCAGGCAATATAAAAAAAACTCGGACGGATTTTCTATAAAGGTCGCTATAACAATTTGCGCATTTATTATATCTCCCACGTTACGCCACTACGATTTAACAAACAGGTATCATATATCAAAGCAATTTCCTTCACCTGGTTCGAACTACCAAATGATTTGGAAATTAAACGATAGTTTTCATAAAGGGCAAATGTAGCGTGTTAAATTGTATTTAATGGCGCGTATAAAATAACAGATCCAATAACGAAAGTTGAGGAATATTTCTCTGTAAAAGACCTAAGGTTTCCTGTCTTTTCTTTTTGGAAGTATTTATTTTGGCGGTAATGAAACATAATTTTTTCAAATTATGGTGACTTTCACGTTGGAATATTAAATCAATCGTAACTATTCCATTTCCGCAAGCAATAGTTACAATAAAAACTTAATACATATATTTAAAATGTTAAACTATTGAAACTTTTAAATATAAGCAAATCATTAAAAACTACTAAAATTCTTAACAGAATATTTTGTTACATATTTGAAATTTTCGATATATGAATTAATGAATATATTAATAAAACGCAAAATTAGTCCCTTTGGATTTATAGAGTGTAAAAGAAATACCATATAAAAATATTTTTCATACAACTGTTCGGGAGAGAATCAAACGTGGAGCGCTTATACAACTCACCAGCATTGTGGGCAATCTGTAAAACCGGATCTAATAATTATTTTGTTACCTATATGTACTTCATTTAAGTTTTAGCTTTTTTGAATTTTCGACGTATTAATTCGAGTAACTTTGTAGAACTGTCATATACTAGAGAGGGTTATATGTATTTCGAATGTTTCATATTAAGTGTGCATGATTAAATGAGATTGCTGTACTATACGTACATGCTCGTACATACGTATATATACATAGATTCAATGTGAGGTGATTTGGTTGGTTATTGCTTTGGTTGTGACATGTAAAGTTTAAGATGGTTTGGTGTAAAACAAATGTTTGAAATATAAGTAAGCCACACAAAAACCCTTCATAACGTCTAAAATATGAAATATTTCAAGTTTAAATTATAATATAGCTATTGTTGTGAATGCGCATTAATATGTAGCATCCGAATGATAATGTGGTATTCATAAAAGGATAAACAAACGTCGTGGAATGACGACGGAAAATGGCGGTGCGCCATTTAAAAAATGTTTGTTTCTTTCAACAACCTTTTTATGGTAAGCAAGTAAGTTATTCTTTATAAAGAGGGATAATCTCTGTACAGGATTTTCATAATGCTCTTAGGGTTATTTGATGAATGTTTGCGTAGCGACACAAGTGAATGTATATATCCTATGGACACAATATTAGCAGTGATAGTCTGGTGGTTTGAGATTTAGCCTCTCACTCCAGAGGCATAGAATTTTTTTAACATTTATAATACGTTTTAAGTTGAATACTAATAACGGTGAAGGTTATGTACGTTTTACATTTAATACCAATTGCTATAACGGTGAAGGAAAACATCGTGAGGAGACCTGCACAGTAGGGAGTTTGAACATAAAAATGTTCTAAGACATGTGAAGTCCGCCAACCAGGACTATGGCCTCAACACTCTCATTCTAAGCAGAACTATGTTCCAACAGTGAAACGATAAGTGGTCGGAGAAAAATGAACACCATAGATTAATATTTATTATTAAGTTCGTTTCAGATATTAACCATCGTCGTTATAATAATCCAGGCCCAGGTGACTATTATAAACTTTTTAACCTTATCGACGACATTTGACTGGACAAATATACTCAGGATTGGAAAAAAAACTTGTATGCAGGTATTATTTATATTCTGCAAAACTAACGTATTTACTCAGCATTATAATAAATATTAAATACGATTAGTTAATAAATACTTAGAGAACATGTCCTCAAGTAGCTTAATTTGAAATTTATTGTGAAAGAATAGGTACAACTTTATATTATCAGCAGATATACACTATTATAACATTAAAAAAAGGACTTTCTACTGCTTGCAACACCTTGGCAGTATTTAGTTTATTGAATGTGCTTGAAATTATCTTTAGTACCTATATGTATATAAACTTTTTAGTATACATATATGTAAATAATGATAATGTCGGAACATTCAATTGGTGTGCTTGAATTATTTAAAAAATAAAACATTGCCTTTTTAGGTATATCTTTCAACTAGTTTCATTATACATATAAGGAACTAGAATATCAAGATTACATTTAAACTATCGCAGCAAAACAAAAATATTATGAAAGAAATATTGTATTTATAAACGATGAAATAAATATTGTATTATAATACTTTGTAATAACACATAAAAGTTGAAGCGTGTGTTATGTCGGAACATTTTCATGAATTTGTTTAACATTTTCAAACAGTAAAAGCGGGTTTCTTAATCCTGTCAGGATCTACCCAAATCCGATTACGTAATTTGAAGGGTTGTAATTACTTGAATACATGAGCACATCGCTAATGGATTTTCATTTTACACAATTAGAACTTTTACCAAGCAATTACGGGTAAATATTTTATCCAAGCTGTACATTTGGGTGTTGGCTGTTGATGGCCTTATCCTAGGCCTTGTATTGTTCTGCTATTTTGATCTAAATGTGTTAAAGACAAATTGTTAACTGTTAGGTATATAACGCTACACGCATATCTATGTAGTGTTTTGACTTAATCCAAGTAAGATACCGTTTTTAATCTGTAATTATATAAATTAATAGCATATGATATGAAAACGTAATGGTGGCCTGAAGTCAGAGTGATGAGGCTTCTTTCAGTTTTTCAGCTCAGTTAAAATGACTTAAATAGTATATTAAATTTTTATTTTTGAATCAGATAATAGTATATATAATATAGTAATATACATAATATATACGAAGGTAAAATTTCAACATCGAGTCAGCATTCATTAACTTAACCGCAAATACATTTGTATCGCAGTAAAAACCCAATTTTCACTTTACGTGTGACGGAAGTTACTAGATTTGTAGGAGATTGCGGCATAATTTGCGGCAGGATGTTAATGGCTTTCGCACATGCGATTTATACGTGGATGCCGCGATGGGAATACGATTTTTACGATTCAATTTCAACTGCAGTGCTATTAAAGTAGCATACGGCTAGGTGCACCGTCACTGGTAGTTCAATTATTTTTATATCCAATACCATACGATTTCTAACGTGGTTGTGGTATGTAAGTCCTGTGCCGCATTTATTTTACTGAGTTCCTTAACCCTCCACAAATTTTAAAGAAAACTAAATTGAACAAATTGTCTCTTTAAAAAATGTACTACTACTAGTGAATGTTAATAACGGAATAGATTTCAGTGGTCATATCACCGAATCGGACATTTTTGGTTTCGTATAAATACAAAACTGAGCATAAGTATGTCGGTAAAGATATTGACGAGTTACCTAAAAATGAATGAATGAATTATTAAAATTACATCTACCTATCTATTATTAAAAATAAATCTATGTATCTATCTATCAATACTACCTGTAATTTACTCAATTTTTCATTCCATTGGTTTACGAGGAATTACGTTATATAACACATTATGTGATAATAAATTTATACCACATTGAAATTAATTGCAGTGCAGGCAATAAATATGTGACATAATTAATAACGGAAATTAACTCTTTGTTGGCAAGGTTGCCAAATCATTTGATTTACTATTTGCTCAATGGTTTTATTTAAAATCATATTTGTGTTAATGTATATACACTTATTAAAGTTTTCTATTTAGTACCATTGGAATCTATTACTGGTAACATAAACTTAATACAATTTCTCAAGTCATGTTCTGACACCTCTCAAGTTTGAAGCCAAGTGTGACTTTAAACTTGACGTTCTGACTTAAATCGCTATACACGTCATGATCCGGTATCACTCAGATTGAATTAGGTTCATGTGTTGTTCAGCGAGTAAGTAATTCACATTTGTGAGCTGTAATTGTAACTCAAACATAATTAGAGTTTATGTATAAGAAGCCGAATTTAAACAAATATCATTTTTACAAGATTTTAAAAATAATCTACATTTTAATAAATGGCTCACTTTTATTTTAAAATGTACGTTCAATTTTCATTACAACAAACGAAAACTAAAAACAAAAAACACATGAATTACATTTACGTCGCATAGTAGAGGGTAGGCAAGCTTATTGCGATACAACGGGCACAAATCCAGTTTGTGAACTATTACTAGAATTTTTTACTAGAAACTTAGGAAAATCGAACATAGAACCATTCGATGAGCAGTCTTGCATGCAACCACTGAACCAACGGGTCTTTGATATTCAAGTTATCTATAAACATACATTTACGATTTGTACACATGTCTTCATAGAACACTTTTTAATACAATAATATTAACAAAACCCGCAAACTAATTAACCACATTTCTGCTTTTCAAGTAGGTACTATTAGGATTAGATTATTAGAATAGAGGACAGGGGTGAACGCTGTGTGGATTAAAATTGATGAATGCAAATATATTTTTATTATCATATTTAATATAATCATAATTAATATTTATCATAATTAATATTTATCATAATTAATATTACGAACGCATATAAAGGAATAGGATGATTTGGAAGCCATTTGGGAAATTAAAATATTGTTATTGCAAATTGCAAATTGAAATATTCGTACTTTGCTATTTACGAGTAAAATCGACTGTAACCTTGCAATATTGACTTAAAAATATTAAAAGGAAGTGGCGGATAGGGAAGCTGACAAGTGTGTTGAATGAACGATACAAGTATCATGTGTTTATTCTAAGTCCTGAGTTATGATCAAACATTAACATGTATTTAAGTTATTTTAAATAAGTCTTTTATTTTAAAAAACTTCTCATTTATGTCCCAATATGAAACAGGTGGCGAGCCTATTGTCATACATCAGACTCATTTCCAGATTGGAAGCCACTACTATTTAGAAAATCTAAATTAGAAAAAACTGATAGCGCCGACTTACGATTTGAACCCAGGACTTTCCGATTACTAGTCACGCTTGCAACCAACACCACCAACGAGGCATTTTTATATAAAAAAATCCGAGGATTAGCGCAATTGCTACTTCAACAAGAAAAAAAAATAAGCCTTTATAATTCACTTAATAGCAATTTATTAAAGCCTTTCGCGGTGGTTCAACCGCGAGATATCCATTTAATCAAATTATGGAATGCATCAAATATTCCATTAAAGAAAATGGATGATGTGTTTTTTCGGTAATACTTATTTAATATACTTTATCTATAGTAGGAGTAAGTAACGTTGTAATATTAGTGAAAATGTTATGTTTATTTTTCGAATTAGAATATTTAAGAATTATAGCAGTTTGATTTTCAGACTGATCTGACTGAGTGGGCCGAGTCGGTCCGGGTGGCCATGTGGCGCCCCGTAGGAGCCCCCGAATACTTAAGGACTACGCACTACGACTTCCCGTCAGACTCCTCTACGCCGCTTGTGACTGCCTCGTTGGCCGTGTTGGTTGCGAGTGCGATTGCTGATCGGGAGGTCCTGGGTTCGATTCCCGGATCGGGCACTACTAAATTTTCTAATTTAGATTTTCTAGTAGTGGCTCGGAGTCTGGATAAGTGCCCGGTATATGGCAA
>DWFO01002181.1:0-14205 GCA_018246595.1 Mimoniades nurscia nurscia | reverse complement strand
CCATATACCGGGCACTTATCCAGACTCCGAGCCACTACTAGAAAATCTAAATTAGAAAATTTAGTAGTGTCCGACCCTGGAATCGAACCCAGGACCTCCCGTTCGGCAGTCGTACTCGCAACCATTTTTTAAAATACCTATACAAAGTAATTTTTTAAAATACCCATATAGCCCAGCAAATAGGCAGAGGAGTCATTTGCTGGTAAGTGTTCACCTGACCACATTTTCAACACCTGAAAAAGTCCAGTGAGTTGCCGACTTTACCTTTCTAATATAATACATATCAGATCCACCAGTTGTTACGTCGTACACGATAATGTGCTCAATGCCATGAACTTGCGAACGTCGAGAGCTCGAGAGATCCCGCAGCGCATGGGTATCGCGCCTTGAATTATTAATGCACGTCGTTCAAAAGGGAAAGTGGGTTTTCTTCATAGTGGTATAATATACGTAGAGTAGGCGAGCTAAGCAAAAAGTCGTCTCGTCGATAGGAAAGAAAGAGAATGGATACTGGTAATCGAGTCTCTTTAAATATTGTGCGTGCCAGCAACTTACCGTGTCAATTGCAGAAGAAGCCAATCAGATACGATAATACGTATATCAAAAGCATTTCCTCTCTTTCTAGCAACGAGACAATTTCACTTAAAGCACGCTCATGGCTCGCCTACTTTATCTATAATGTATCTCTGGTTTTCTTTACTGGCAAATCTGCGAACACACGCACGTCTCACCATTTGTCCTAACAATTTCATTAGATTTCGGCTCGATGGTGTACTTCACCTGTACGGTGTCCGGTAACTAACGATGAAAGTTTGATTATAATATACATACCTACAACTTTCCCTTCCAATGCTAGGACCAAGGCTTCGTCGTAAATTACTTATGCACCGTAGAACATTATCATACGTAATTAACAAAATCCTTTCTAATATTATAAATGCAATACGTTTGTTGGATTGTCAATCACAGGACAAATTATCAATGCTATTTTTTGCACTAAGTATAGGCCGATCAACTAAAAGACACAAAACTATGATAACCTCCTTATGCCGATCTTGTTAAAAATTGGCGTGGGAACTGCTAAGAAAAACACAAGCTAGTTAGAAATTACTTAAGTTATTTAGTAACTTAAGCTGGGTAGCTTAAACGGGCTAATTTAAGCTGGGTAACTTCAGCGGGTTAACTTAAGCGGGCTAACTTAAGCGGTCTAACTTAAGCGGGTTAACTTAAGCGGATTAACGTAAGCAGGCTACTTAAGCGGATTAACTTAAACGGGCTACTTAACCGGTATAACTTAAGCTGGATAACTTAAGTGGGCTAACTAAGTGGGGTGAACAAAGCGGGATAACTTAAGCGAGATAACTAAGCAGGCTAACTTAACCAAGCTAACTTAAGAGTCTAACTTAAGCGGATAATTACTAGTCCTCCTATGATGTTTATTGTAAGTAATAAATCGGTATTCTAATGTGTTGTTTATAATTCAGGGTCCACAGAAACACGTCCGCCAAACTTATCCTCACGCCGGCTTTTAATTAGAAAAGAACGCAATCTCACAAATTAAATAGAGGATGAACAAACGAAAGGAATGCGTAGTTTCCCGGTTATTTTTTTTGGAAATATTGAAAGCTACCCTCCAAAAATGGTTTAATGCGTTAAGTGCATAACTGAAGGGTGCAAAATAGTTCACTATGGTCATAAGCGACCGACTGAACTGCCACGTTCTACAGAGTAGAGCAGTGTTAGTACTCTACCACAAACTGTTCCCATACATCTCAACCTGACCTACATACAGAACACAAGACAAATACAGAACACAAGACAATAGACAAGTTCCTGAAGGAATTGCAATAAGAGGAATCTGTCGTTTTAATCCAGCTAACAGTAAAGTCTATCATATTTTAAAATTGGTTACCAATTAAACCACTCAGCTTTATGAAGGACGATGTAAATAAAATAGAAACTCCATAAGAAGTTATAATGATTTGGAGACCTAATTAGAAAATGTTAATTTGTAGTCGTTTTTCTGTCACAAAACATTTTTACTTACAGAAATAGATCGCGACTGTACCTACGACAATCCATTTCAAAATATAATTTTTGATTACAAGAAAATTACTATTTTAGAGCCGTGGTTCGTAAAACATACAAAAAAAACCGCCAAGAACACCAAAATCTTAAGAAAAATGCAAAATGCTGAAAAAAAAATTCTCTTACAAACAAACCTCGCCCTGACCTACATCCGAAGACAAGAACCCCCTCACGAGCTGACGTAAAGTCTTAACGAACAACCACGGTACCCGTTGTAGCTACTTCTGCGGAAGAAACATTCCACGGCGAATCGATATACAAAAGACCATGTTTCTCATATTAAAATTAATTTCGTGGAACATTCTCGGCCCTTACCAACATTCCCGAGCGTTTAAAGGAAAAGTTGCTGGCCGATAGAATTTTATTAAGCTCGTTATAACTTATAAGCGATATTGAAACATTTCGCTTAAGAATTTAACATGTCGTGGCATATTAAACTTGAGAAACTATGCATAAGAGAACAGCATTTTATTATAATATTGATTTAAAACAGTCAATACATAAAACAAATGACATTTTTGTATGCACTGCGATTGCTTAAAATATTTTTTAAGAAATACTTCTTAGTCTATGCAATTATAGTATTGGATGCCCTTTTAGATGCCGTGGCGATCAGTGCCGGGCACCGGGCAGGCAGATAAAACAGAATGAGACTTGCCTTTACATAAATCAGATTCAGGGTAGCCCCTTTTAATAAACCCACGTCCAATAGGATATATTTATGAAGGATATAAGCACGTCTTCAACAATTTAATATCTGTTGATAACGAGTATGTCAGTCTGCTTCGATATAAAATGTTTAAAAACTAACGCATTAGTTCGCAGTCATTAACGAACTGAATTGTGATATTGTCATTTACGAAAATTTCGATTTTTTATATATTCTTGTACACGTTTTTTAAATATATTTCTGTACATTGGAAGTGTTTAATATAAATTTTATATATTCAACTTAAGTTACACTTTGAATTGATCGCTATTTTTATTTATTTATTGTGTTGATTCGTTTTTGTGACACCGAGACAGTTTTGTGTAAGTTACTTGACTTTTAATAATATTATTAACACGTTACATTTGAAGCTTCCCCAGTTTAAGCGCAACGTGAGAGAAATGATTTAAACGAGACAAAATGTATTCCTTAATTCTTCTCTATCAACTTTCGGTATTAACCCTAAACAAAATTTAAAACACTATTACGTGAAGCCTGTAGTTACAGAGATATTTGACACTTTATACTCTCTGTCTACTCTACACCGTAAGCTGCGATTCGTAATTATTATACAATAAAAGCACTAATTATTGAGACAATAATAAAACATTGTACGCCAAGGAATTACCAATATGATAGTTATAGTTTCAAAAGTTAACATCATTGTTCGTTCTATCCAAGATAAAAAAAGAGTGACGAATATACTTGGGGTTTTTTATACTATGCAGATCGTAAATGTTCTTGTAAGACACCTAAAGTTTGTTGGTGCTTAAGAACTATCCTTCTATTTAATTTCATATATGTATATTTAATAGAGTGTCCAGGCAGAGGCCTGTGTCCAACAGTGGGCTGCATAAGGCTGATGATGATGAGCTTAACTAGTAATTTTGTTTCAGTTACTTAAATAAAAAATATACTTTTAGTGTAAAATTTATATAAAAAAGGCTTTATTTTTTTCGACATATACATATGTACCCAACTGACGACTGTTATCTCTACTGACCTACATAAAGAGATAATGGCAAGATACCTACTTTTTCATTTAAAACATACCAAGTAAACAAAGCAAAACAATCTATGTATTACACCTATTTGATAACATCTAAAATACGCCAAGTTGCCAAGAAGCCAATGAACAATGGGAGAGTGATAAGAACGTATAGAGGGAGAACGCCGAAGTGGCAAAATACAAGACAAAGATGAAATAAAGTGAAAAACAAACATGTTAATTCGAAACTACAGTTGAACTTAAAAACCGCACCAACACGACATGTCATTCAATGAGTACAGTGTATGAGTTACATTATTCACTCGGCGTTCGCTTAAGAATAACACATCGTTAAACTTCTCCTGTCAAAGGCAAATACATAAATATACGTAAAACTCACTCGTGCCTCACGTCAGCCGGACGATGACGAGATAAAAATGCCGACGGTAGAGCGACGGTAAGTGCAGATTGTGTAAACACAAGAGCGTCGATCGTTAAACACGCGTAAAGATATTTTATGTAATCATAAAATCCACTGCGAGTATGCGCCTAGAGATTACTGACCGCCAATAAACGTGAACATTTTAAACATTAAGTAGATTCAGTTTTTTTATTTAATCGTGATCGATCTCTTTTTTTTTCAAGTAAAGGTCGTAAGAAACAACCGGGCAACATACACAAATATACAGGACCTTGAACATGACTTTACAAATAGGACTGTTTAGAATAAATATAAGTGGTCAATAACATTATTAACTAATGTGAAAAGTAATACATCTACTTAACCATAAGATACGTAAATTTCAAAATCAAAATACATACTATATTCATAAAATAGCTGTAATAGCAGCAGTGACTCAGAATATTATCGCAACGCGTTGTTCACTTGTTCCACCCTACCAGCGATATCCTACATGTACACCACTAACTGTGTACGAGCGACAATCAATTTGCGTGTTTCCTTTGTATGCGAATAGTCAGATTAGATCCCATTTGCATAAGAATACCGCCGACAACAAATCTCTACCATGTACATATGTACCTACCTATAATGGAAATTCCCGTTTAAGTAAAGATGTATATGCATATACGGGCGCTTATCAACGATAACATGATTGCTTTGTCAACGAGATAAAAGGTATCGATCAGATGAAAATGTGAGACAAACAAGCATTCTAGTTATGTGATTGTTAACGAAATATTATAGAGAATAATTTTATTATATTTCTGAAGAGAGTAATCAATTTCGAAGATGCACGGCTAATTTGTAAGAATGGATATTTAGCACTCTGCGCTCTCTGCCTAACCCGCGGCAAGAAGTCATATTCCCAAGAGAAACTCTGAAGATCTAGCACTGAAAAGAACAACGATGTGAGAGACCTGCCAATTGCAGGTCCAATATATATACACGTCAATGTTTTACTGACAAACCCGTCGCGGTGACGAGTAATCCATTAAATAATAAATTGACGCAAGCAATTGACCGGGTGCGCGAGTAATTCTCGAGACGGTCGTAATTTGTCGTCCTCAGCGCTAGCGATATCCCACACATAATATTTAAAACTTACATATAATATGGACTGTTTTTAAGGAGTTAAACACACAACACAATATATGTACATTGAAAGAGGTACCTACCTAATCCTATCAGGCTTTGCCTTGAACAACTCAACACGGATATGTGCTGAGTTGTTTTAATGTAAAACTATTTCGGAAGTGACATTCAGCAAGAGTAGGTATCTAAGTGTAAATTTGCTGATGATATCGTGAACTAATTTATGCAAGTAGCGTCATATTTCCCGGCTAATCATCATAGATGTACCTAACTTATTCCGCTTGATGCTGCATTTTTGTGAAAAGACACGTGTTGGCGGTGGCATATGTAACGGTATAGATAGATACATATATTTTTCCTGCAGTGTGTTTATTTGTTCGACACTGTGTTCATTTTTCCATACGCATGTGTTTTTTATCTGCACATGTTACATTAACAGCGTGGAGAAACATTTATTAGGTGCACGCGTGTACTCAACTTATTATCGAGATTCACGACGAAAAGTGGTTGTGAACATTTTTATATACATACATGTATAGTGCAATCAAGCTTCCACATCGTGTAATAATATATGTTAGCTGTGTACATATCTGCATTCAAATTTAAAAATTCGACTAAGAATAACGTTTACTAAGTTTTATAAGAGCGACAAAAAAATATGTATATTAAAAATACTTATAAATATAGTAGTGGAATAAGCTCAAACGCCATTTCTCGAGCTAATTACTTTGTTTGTTACTATTTAAGAAATAGTGTAAACTAAGATTACATTGCTCGAGGCTGGAGCCACTTAATGCGCGCGCTGGCGAACTTAATGGTTTAATTACTTGCTGCTCTACCTTACTTTGTTATTAACGTTTCAACGTTACTTAACAATTCAATGTAAAATCATGAAAATTTTACAAGTAGCTTAATTAAGTTTAATATCGATGTATCTTAAAGAAATAACCATACAAACTAGCGTATTCCACTGAGATAGAACATTTCACACTGCTTCGATATCATTGAATGAATGACCAACACGACATTCACTAGTATTGAATGAAGAGCTATTTGAATTTCAAATTTGCCGCCAGCTCGAAACATTTATTGGATTCCACGAACAAATTGTACTATCGATGGGAACAACAAAAAAAAACTTATTCGATGTCTTGTTTGCTATTATTTCCCACCCGTATTACAAATGCAATAAGGACCATAATAATTAATACGGTTCGCGCTAACGGTGCAGTCACGCCACAACCACCACGAGCGCCAAACCCGCCTCTGTACGGTTGTATTGTCATTGTTCAAAGATAGCACACTCGGAAATGTTGAAAAGTTAAAGAAAGAACAAATTCTCTGTATTTTACGCGAACATCGTAACAATATAGCATTAGCAAAACTTAAACGACCGGAGAATAAAATCGCATTATGGTATATTGTTGAGGACAAAACGAGCCATCCACCTGTAATAAGCCTTTGCAAACGGACCAACCATATTCATAAACGGTTTCGTATATTTTGGACGAGAAATGATGAACATCGTCCAATATTCAAAGTGTTAAATATTCCTGTCATTAACTACAAGATCGGAGGTTATATTAAACGATTTTAATATGATAGATATTTCGTATAGCTATGTATTTATGTTAGATAGTTGTCGCTTAAGTATTTACTTACGTATGTATGTGTAAATTGAGACATTAAAACCAGTACATATTTACATACCTTCGTGTCAGGTCTCTCAGGGTGGTTTCCTACATTAGAAATGATTCTTAATTACATACTTCCAAGAACCAAGAATTCGTGATGAGTATAAACTCATATTATCGATATTATAAAATATCGATAACAAGAGAATTTGAATTAAATAATTATACTCCAAAACTCTTCCACTACACGCACTGGATATAGGATATGCTATACTAAATGAACCGTACGCAAAGAGCGCCAATATTATTGTTACACGAGCGAACGCATGCGCCGGTAGAGAAACCCTATTAGGTAAATAGGAAGCAGTAAGTAGTTAGTAGAGCAATGCGTTTCTAGCAGCGTGATTCCACATTACGTTGGCGTTATGCATTGTTATATTATGACGAGACGTTACGATGCTTATTGGAGAAATGATAAAGATTATATTATAACATCACGCCTGTAATCCTCGAAGAGGTAGGCAGGGGAGTGTAGTACCTACACTCCCACGATTCACCAGCTACGTTTACGTCCTATTATGGAATAGATGGTGAAACTAGTGCCATACACCACATATCCAATCTCCAAGCCTAGACTACTACTACCTAGAAACTACTACTAGAAAACCTAAATTAGAAAAATTTTGTTGTGCCCGATCCGGAACTTGAACCCAGGACCTTCCGATCGTCAGTCGCACTCTCAACCAACACGACCAACGAGGCAATATAATAATAATAACCAAAAAGTTACCAACAGCACAACCTGTAAACATACCCTACTTAAAAGTAAACAAACCATTACATTAATTAATAAAAGCGCTTGATGTTATAACTTCAGACGATAATCTCAATATCGTTGAATCCAGTTCTAATAATAATGTATTATGTAGTACACTTATGGTGAAATATTTGTTTAAAGCGGAATTTTATGCTCATATCATACGAAGATAACAAAGATAAGATAAGTGACCTAAAACAATAAGAGTAGATACGACGATATTAGATACAAATTACAAGTTTGTATGACAAATTCCCAATTTATTAGGCGTGTCACTGAAAACCAAAATTTTACAATACCTATTACCGTCTTATGTTGTTATGTTATTATTTGATCATAAACTTAATTACATATTTTAAAGTATAGTTCAACAAATAAATATACCGTTACGTTTGTACATTATATCATGATAAATTAACATAACAACCAAACTCTACGAAACGTCAATACACAGCACAAGAAAGATGAACCATATATTTTTTCCAACACGCACGGTAGGTGTCGCGACGATTTTCAATTTCAACGAATGGCTGTAATAAAGTGGAGATTTTCGCACCAGTCATAAAAGGGAGGACGGATCACGCAACCTGCAATATTGAGCCGAGGCTTAGACCAGCACTTAGCCTGATGAGAGATACGTCCCGTCCGCCGCTAGGGCCGCCAAGTTAACACTTTTTGTACACATACGCCCACCGAACACGTCCTGTAGGTTTTGATTAAGGTGTAAAATTTTGTTGACTGCCTCGTTGGTCGTGTCGGTTGCAAGTGCGACTGCCGATCAAGAGGTCCTGAGTTCAATTCCCAGGTCGGGCACTATTAAATTTTTATAATTTAGATTTTGTAATACTGATTCGGAGTCTGGATATGTGCTCGGTGTATGGTGAAACGTGAGAATGGTTTTCATTCCTCTGCCTACCTCTTCGGGGATTACATTAAAATTTTATTGTTACATTAAAATTTGTGATGTTACATTAAAATTTTATTGTTAGCGCACATCATAGAAATATGATCAGTCAGAATCAAGGATGTAAAATGAATATTATAAACATACGAAGCACGTCATATCTGTAAGTATACAGACATTTGGCACTTGATACTTTCAGCCAAACCCGCAAGGAACCTACCACACTATTAGTTAAACTATTTTTACCAAACACACACACTACCAACGCTTATATCATTTACTTGGCACATTTTTTATAATTCGTATATGTTATGTTCGTTCCATCGACAACCCTGAATCTTAAACCTACGTTCACCGTAAAGATTTCCCAGCAAGCGACGACAGAAATCTCTGAAGACGCTTCATTTACAAAAAGGAGTCTACTATAAGCCTCTGAACGACATGTTCCAGGTAGAAGTTTTAGAGGGTACGGAAGGAACAAAACACGGTAAAGAGATATTAAAGTGAACATAGAAATCTTATTAGTCCTAGGCCTAGTAGAAATTAGTTGTGTAGATCGCCACGATACCCCGCCTCAGATTACAAGGTGTTTAATCGTCGGAAAAGAACACTCTTAATGGGCTGCTAGCGAAATTTATAGCTTCTAATAGAGTACACTGGTAAAGGTCATTACAAATAGAATAATGTCGTGCTTATCTTTTAACAGCTCATAATATTTACAAACATATATAGCATATTTATATTGAATCAAATATTTTGTTCGATCATAAAAACGTTTAAAATGAATTAATTATATAACGTCAATTAAGGCCGGTTTTATTAAAAAAAATACCTTGTTCCAAAAAGGGTAAAAAAGGGCGAATTACTTAAGAGAATCGATTACTATAATTCCAAGCAGAACAGTTCAATAAAGACTGTCTAAAGTACCTACAATAACAGAAAACAATGACAAACCAATGTTAAAATGTATTTGAAACAGTATCGAGTTTTCTTATCTTTCTTAACGAAATCTAAATTCAATACGATTGGTAACTTGAATTCTTATGTCTGATGCCGTTACACATTTCCATCCATTACTTTCAAAATTCCAATGTGAAGGTTCTGTGTAAACACTTCATTAGGAACTTAAACTTGTGCATCCCACTTTCGCAAACCTTCCTTATTACTTACTCCAATGTCCATTCCCCGTCAACATCGATTAATTTTGGCGGCGATCGCAACTCAGAATTTCTCAGCCCTCACCGACAACCATGGATTTACGACTGCGCAAATGGTAACAGACAGTTGATGTTTTATTGCAATCAATTTGGATAAAATGTTTATAGTGTTATTGAATAATCTGTCGAAATATCTTTCTTATCATGATACAGGCCGCTAGATTTTAATAAAACAGACAAATGTCCCGCTTGCTATGCGGGCTGCGTCGCCTACAAAAAACCGGAACACCGGGAAGATCGTCAATGCCCCACTAAACCATAAGACCACACTTTTTAACCAATTTCTAAGAGCCCCATATTAATCATCATGATTAGCCTATTGTAGTTCACTGTTGGACTTAGGACTCCCCTAAGGACTTATGCTCATAATCCTCAAGAAGAGCATCCGGCATGAATGTGCCCCATATTATGGCACAAGAAATACGTATAGGTACATTGTAAACAGCAAGTCAGCCGTAGAGTTTACGTATTGTAGGAAAATAGAAGAGGGTCTTATAAAGAGTTTTATCGGACACGCGACTGAAAAATCGACTGTCGACTGCTTTGCTCAAGATGTTCCAAACTGCCATAAAGTTCGGCAATATTGACGACACGAACTTGGAATCGCGAGGGACACGCTCTGACTACAAGCGGTACATTATAAGGGCTAACTTGTACTTTGTCTTGTACTAGGTACTAAGGCTTGTACCTACTACGTCAAACTGGACTTGCTAACCGTCCTGTTTTCCCAGGACGCATCCCGGTTTTAGTTGTATCCTGGGATTTGCTGGATAATTTTGAGCAGCGTTCGTGGTTTTCAAAGCACCTCGATAACATTATGTATTTTAAAATCCACATGCCACTTTTGAAATTGATACGTTATGGGTGGTTTGTTACTAAATTGTTTATTTGTCATATTTTAATTACATTGCTTTAACTATTATAATATATACATATTATGTGTGCTGACGCATGTAATACTCGAAGAGGTAGAGGTAGAGGAATGTAGAACTCTCCCACGTTTCATCAGTTACGTTTACGTCCCACTATAGTATAGATGGTCAGCCAAGTGTCATACACCGGGCACATTTCCAGACTCCAAGCCACTACAAGAAAATCTAAATCCAATAGTGCCCGGGATTTGAACCCAGAACCTCCCGAACGGCAGTCGCGTTTGCAACCAAAACGACCAACGATACTTTTATTTAAAATATAATCATTATTATTACTTACATTTTCTTTAATTAATTTTCACTAAGTATATTTTTCATTACAAACACTGTATTACACTGCTAACTTGCTAATACCACTCATCCGTTATTTCTAACGATTTTTTGAAATGTACCATTTCATTGGAGGCGCCTTTGTCTACCTCTTCGGGGCTTACATGCGTGATATTACGTTGCCATGTTATTTTAAAAGTTTATAATCAATTTTAAATTAAATGATCTATCGAAATTTAATTAATACATTTCATTCAGCACGAATTATCATTGCATCGCAAATACCTATACTGCGCTGAACAACAGCCCTTACTGATATCACAATCATCAAAAGCAAATGACGTAGCGAAGTTGATTTTAATTTTATCACCAATTAATTGTTGCAAGGTGCGCGCATGTTACGCTCGGCTACGGTACCTACACCCTGTCAGATAAATTAACCACGCTCGAGTAAAACATTATTACATTTAAATATTCCCGTATCCGAGTTTCCTTCGTATTTCCATAAAATGTATACGCGCGACTAAACTGCAAACATCCAAACATTTATGTCATCATCAGTATTTACACACACGTATATCCGATAGTTACGCCAAACTAGTCCCTATACTATACATTGTACATTTTATCGAACACCTTGCGCTATTCCAAAACAAGTAAATTTGTACTGATATGAAAATACTTTTTATAAAACAATTAGCTCATAAGCTATTCATGTTCAAAGAGTACGTTAAATATCGTTCGCAACTTAGTTTACAAATGAAGAATCACAACGGTCAATTCTGTTTCACTGCACTAATTCACCACGAAGTTCCTTTGGTTTCAATGAATCAATTTTCTTAAGCTCTTTACGGTACCGTTCGGAGTACCCGCTTGTAGAAAAACTTCAGAACGAATCTACGCGAAATAATACAATCAAGTTATTGAACGGAAATAAGCTATGGATTCATTCAAGCAAATGGATCGAGGTTCACTCAATAGATTCATATGAGCCGTATCTGTATCTATAAGCCTAGCGTACGCCTGGCGTAAACTCATTTTCAAAGTCCTCCTTTAATATTATGCTATATGAACGCAATATAGTCTAGTTAACTGAATACTTTATTGCTTAATTTAAGATGAACATTAATTTCCATTTTACCAGCATCGAGTTTATTCAACTACATGAGATATTCCAAATTTGCGCTTCGCCTAGACTTCGAGCGTAATTAATTTGAGGTATCGCCACCGCTTCACATTACATTAAATGTCATATAACAGACGTCTGGATTTTCCAGACAATATTATCCGTACATTAATATTGCGATATTACGGTTTCTTAGAAATCTCAAATCGAAGTCTTCATTCATAATTTAATTCAAACCAAATCATTTCTATTGAATGCAGCGCTCATATTATATCAATGCTGGAACCTTCTGTAATATATGTAAGTAAAGGAAGCCCCGGTCTCCACGTAAATCCTGGTTTTCCCGTAGGATTATCCAATTTAATAGTTGCCTACGTCATAAAATCTATATATGTATCAGAGACTGTAAGGAGCAGGAGTTCTGCTCTTTACAATCTCATTTTAATACAAAATTTTATCCTTTATGTCATCCCCTTAGCCGGTTAAAATGCCGAAAAACGACACAGTTCACTTTTTTTGTTCACAGCTTTAATTTAGTAACTGTGGAATTTCCATAAAAAGTTTCAGCTTTCGTTTTAATATCTTAAGAGTGCAATTTCTGAAAATACCTTATTAAGCCACTTACGTCATGACAGGAACCCGTTTTCCGAATTTCACGTTTCTAGCTTCAGTAGTTTAAGCTTTTACGATATTCAATTAGTTAATCAATCAAAACACCTACATTTATACATATATCATACACATAGACGTTCAGAATTTTTTTTAAACAATGTTCATGACATTTATTTGGTTAGAATAAACGTTGAATTTCAGATATAAAAACAATTGCGGAATTCATTCGTGCAGATAATCTATTTCAGAACTACAAATTTAGTTCTACGACACTCAAAGCGTTCGGAACTCCTCCATTGACGGCCAGCGCAGAAATCCATTCACAATCATAATCATTCACGAACCGAGGAGATAAACTTTAAACCTTTGTTCTTTGATTTATTGACTATAGAGGAAAATGAATGGTTATTTGAAAACGTTGCTTTATGACATAAGCTTATCAACCAATATAATATTTTTTCCATATTAAGACCAGTATGAACCAGGTAAAATGTAACTCACATAGAACTATTTGTACATAATATAATAATAATAACTTTTATCAAATAAATACGAAACGAGAACAGTGTGTTCGTACAAAAGAAAAAAGTCAGTTTTTTCTAGCTTGTAGGTATTTCTGCAGTAAAATGTACGCGAAATTGTGGTGAGCTCGAAGCCACCTATGTACTACCTAATAGAACTATAAGTACATGCCTTCACAAAACCTTTGGCGTGAAGCATAGACCACTAATTATACCTAGTTTTTACGGTCAAGGCGAGGTCGAGAAGGAGCCTTCGTGAAACACAGAAATGGCAGAAATGAAAAAAGCATAAATCACCATTTGCGGATTCCAATTTTGTCTTATGCCATTTTTGTGAAAACTAATTTCTCAATTCTATCCACTGAAAGTATGAATGAGCTGTGCGTTGGAACAATGGGCGGTGCGAGGCCTATTGTGGGGAATCTTAAATTGTTCTCGTGAAAAACAAAACCTTGCACCTACTGACTATGTGGCGCTATGTAAGAGTGCATTCAACACTAAATGAGGTCGTGCACAAAGAGATCCTCGGGGAATCACGAACGCTAAGATTTCCAACGCGGAGTTGGGAAAAAGATAACGCAAGCGCCTGATCAAGCGAAGTGCTCGTTACAAAATCCTAACCAAATAAAAGGCCATTTTCAGTCCATACATAGAATACATACACTGCTAGAATAGCTGTGAAAAATCTATTGCTTTTTGTTCACACTCAATTTTCTTCAATGTACGAGGGGAGGTCCAAAAGGGGAGGGGATGGGGTGGGGATAGGTGGGCTCGCTTAGTGTCATATTAATTAGTGACTAATCATTAGTATATATGCTAAGTTTCAGCCCTA